>JAOYMO020008736.1:0-15841 GCA_025802455.2 Iodosphaeria phyllophila | reverse complement strand
TCGACTTTCAGCGCGTGGAAATTTTGAAGGACGAGTATGAAGGGCATCAAAATTCTTTCCTTCATAACAAGCGGCTGTGTAACACCTTTTATGCCCGCGTTTCTCTATAATTAGATAGGAAAGAGGGTCCTACAATCGTCCTACTCGTCTAAGTTTAAAGATGTCATCTAACCACCAGCTCCGCGCCCAAGTCGAACTTATATCGGCTCCTCCCTCGGCTCCACAAGAATCTCATTCACAGCCACGTGCTCCGGTTGCCGCAACGCATATATAATGCTTGCGGCCACATCCTCCGGGTTCAGAATCTTTGCTCCCGTCGGCTCTCCATACTTCTTGATCGCCTCCTCATCCGTCGACATTCCCAGCAGATCCGTCGCCGTGTTTCCCGGCTGAATGCTCGTCACGCGGAGGCCACTATTGGCCGTTTCGAGGCGAAGACTCTGCAGCATAGCTTCGACGAAGAATTTGCTTGCCGAGTACACGCCCAACCCGGGGAAAACCTTGCGGCCGGCATCGGATGATATGGCTACGATATGACCCTTTCCGCGCGAGACCATTTCTGGTACAGTAGAGGAAAGACAGTGCAAGAGGCCTTTGCAGTTCACGTCTACTGTACGCTCCCACTCGTCCGTTTTGACATTGGTCATCATGGTGAAGTACATGACGCCTGCGCAGCTGACTAGAATATCAATCGGACCCAGTTCCTCTCGAGCAGTTTTCATGAGGGACTCGACTTGAGCTCGATCCGTCACATCCGTTTTTTGAATGAGAACCGTTGCTGATTTTGTAGCGAATCGGCGTTTCATGTCTTCCAGAATATCGACGCGACGTGCTGCGAGAACGATGTGAGCACCTTCAGCGACCAGGGCAGATGATACAGCCGCGCCGATGCCAGACGATGCGCCAGTCACGACTGCTACACGACCAGATAGGGGGCCTCTACCTATCGTGGAGAGCCCTGAGGCGCGACGAGGAGGATGCGACAGCCAGCCGCGACCGTAAAACTCGCGACAGTAAGTCGTCAGCAAGTTGTCATCTGTCTTGGGTCGGTCGACGCCATAACGACTGAGCACGGACTGGGTGGCCGGAGTCTTGAGCACACTGACGGCCTTCAGGAGCTCGGCCGAGGGCATACCACGGCGCAGGATGCCAGCCGTGAACGAATCATCCCCCGCTTTGTCCGTACCTCTCTTCTTGTTCCATAGAGAAACCCAAGCATCCCACTCGAGGCGTTCGGTTGGATATCCAAGCCGGGCAAGGATATCGAAGAGATCTCCTGCCGCGGCAGGATCGGGATCACCCAAGTGATACACATGTTGGTCAGGCGAGTTGTCGTTGCACAAGGTCACAATGGCATCGCTCACGAAATCGACCGGGGTCATCTCAGCAAGCCAGCCCTCTATATTCGGCGCATAGCCAATGTGAATAGACTCGATCATCAACGCGGTGAGCAGGTCATAGGTATTCGTAGACCCTAATATACTATGTCCACTGATCGTGCCAGGACGGTAGATCTTGGCCGGCAGGCCCCGACGAGTTGCTTCAATCACGAGCTGCTCAGCTACCCATTTAGTCTGGCCATATCCATCGGCAATCCTTTCCGGTACATCCTTTATGTCAAGCATGGCATCCTCGGTCCAGCCGTCCTTATCAGGTGGAAGAACACCGTTTGTTGAGATGTAGTGAAAAGTTGCACCGCTGAGGCTAGCCAGACGCAGAATTTCTCGGGTTCCAAACACGTTGGCGCTCCGCATGGCAGCGTAAGGATACACTAGATTTACAGTGGCAGCACAGTGAATGATGACGTTTACTCCGATAATGAGCTGATCATAGTTATCCCGTGTAAGCCCCAGATCCTTCCTTCCTAGGTTTCCGGGGAGTACTGTGAGGCGGTCTACGATTGAGTCGTGCCAAATGCCGAGATCCAGCAAGTTCTTGCGGATGCGTGCCATACCGGCCCCCCCAGATTCCGAATTTGGTTGAGTAAAACGCACTAGACAGATGATGCGGGCGGTTGTGGTTTTCACCAGCGACTTCAGGAGAAATGCGCCGAGATATCCCGTAGCTCCGGTAAGTAGGATTTTGTCTGCATTTTTCAAAGGGCAGAATGAATGGCCTTTCGTCTGAATGTCATCTGGAAGTGTTGAGTCTGCACGAAGGATTGCCGGTAGATCTGCCTGCACGGCAGCAGTGTGTCCATCACGGGCAGTGCGTAATTCTTCCAGATGACCAGCCAACGTCGGATTACCGGCCAGGCGGGCCAGAGGCACTGGAAAGCCAAAGTGATGTGATAGACGACGGGCCAAGTCTGCCAAAGCCAGAGAATGCCCGCCTAAGTCGAAGAAGTCGTGATCCTGGGTCACCACGTTAACTGAAAGGTTGAGAGACGCGGCCCACATCCTAGCTATTTCCTCAATCCTAATATTAGTGTCACGGTCGGATTGTAGTTGATTGGATGTAGCGCTTCTTGACTTGATCGTGTTGGGGTCGGGGAGACCCTTCAAATCAACCTTCCCAGAGACATCATGGGTGGGAAGTTCCTCCATGGCAATCCATATCGCGGGAATCATATAGTGGGCAAGATGTTGAACGAGGGTCTTTCTTGCCGTCGGACTGTAGCCTGAGTCCTCAATGGTCACGATAGTCCGGTCACCTGGATCGTATTTCTCATGAACGATATAGGCAACAAGTTGCCTTTCCAGACCGTCGCCGTGTGCCACGACAATGCTATGACACACTGCAAGGTGTTTCATTATAGCATTTTCTACGGCTCCTGGCTGAACACTGTAGCCTCGCACCTTGATCATCGAGCCCACTCGGCCCGTGATTTCTAGAGCCCCCGAGGGAAGAAGGCGCGCCAAGTCCCCTGTCCGATACATCCGTTGGCTCGGTTTACGGCTGAAAGTATCCGAGATGAAAGACTTCGCCGTGGTTTCAGGGAGGTTGAGATAACCACGCGCCAGAAGCTCCCCTCCTACGTAAAGCTCACCGCTGGCCCCCAGTTCAACTTTGTGGCCATCTTCATCCAGGATATACGTGTGTTCCGGGTCTAAAGGAAGGCCAACAGGACAGTAGTTTGCGTTTTCATCGAGAATCTCGCGGATATCGCCGCACGCAATTTCGTGAGTCTCACTGGCACTGTAACAATTAAGCAAGCGTGTATTTGGTAGTGCTCTCATGGCCTGGCACGCTAAATCGGCTGTAACCACTTCTCCATTCAGCCAGATAGTCCGCAATTCCGGCAGTCGACTCCCAAGCTTGGCGTTTTGAGCCAATACTGTAGCTAGGAGTGTAGGAGTCATCAGAGTTTCGGTGATGCCTCGATAGGCTAAGAGGTCGACTAAAGTCACTGGATCATAGCTGTTTTCATCTGGAACAGCAAACACAGTACCTCCTAACAGCAAGGGCCGCAGCATCTCCCATATGAAGAAAACGTTGGCTGCCACGCGGTCCCCCGGTCTAATTCCGCTTAAACCGAATCTCAAGTTATACGAGAGCACCGCTGCCCTATGGGGATTGGCAATGCCTTTAGGAAGCCCAGTGGTGCCGGAAGAATACGATATAAAGGCCAGGCGCTCCAGGTCATCTTCACTAGGTAAAGGGGAAAGCTCGCCATTTTCGTTCGAACTGCCGTTAACCACATGATCTCCTTGGTTTGGTGGATCAGGTAAATCGAGAATGATAAGAGGAGTATCGGATTTGATCTTGTCAAGATAAGCCGTGTGGGTAATCACAACACGTGGTTGAGCATCAGCGATTACATCGGCTAAAAGTCCTGGTGGGTATGCGAGCTCCAACACCAGGAATGCCCCGCCTGCACGGAGCGTAGCCAGACATGCCACGACATAGTCAGCACTGCGGCCTAGCAAAATACCCACCGAGACATCGCGGCCAACACCATGACGGCGAAGTTTCTCGGCTAGAGCCCCGGTTTCCTCTTCCAATTGAGCGTAGGTCAATTTCCTGCTCTCATCTTCCAGAGCTACTGCATCTGGGGTAGCTCTCGCCTGAATTATAAATAGGGCTGATAGGTCTTTGGTCACGTCGATCGCAGACATGGCGTTTTTTGAAGATGTCTCAAACCTTTAACTTGTTCTTGGGGGCTGAATGTATGATCGGCGCTATGTAACAATTGCTTTAGACAAGGAACCAAGGCAAACGAAAGATGCGTTATCGGACGGGGGCTGATAACATTTCTTTTTGGTGGAACTTTGAAGAATGAGAGAGTATTACTCAGAATCCTTGTTAAAGGCTGCACATGGGGCAACGCAGCATTACCGGACACACAAAGTCAATCACTAGTAGAGAAGGAAAGTATCTACCAAAAAATTTCATTTTTTTTTCATTTGTGTAGACAGATCAACACACATAGAGAGGCAAAAAATTATAATTGTCGGGCATATGCACCTTCCTACTTTGGCATGAGGTAGGGCAGACATGCAGTATCTCTGTAAGGGGTTATGCAGGGCTACGGGAAGATGCAGCTCTAGTCGATGGTCTCAAGATCCTGCCAGTTCACGAAGTACATCGCTTTAGTTTACCGTATCGCCCACAACAGGTCTGGAGGACCACATTGTAATTTATATAGCTGTTACTCTCTTCATGTTTCGATCATGCTTCATCTCCAAGCCACTATATATACTCACTTGCGTACTCATTGAGGACTGTATCACTCATTGTTAGACTGACCGTTCGCTAGGCGTTACGTGATACCGTCGTATTGGAGAAGAGTAGCGTTGAGTCGACGGCTGTGTGGATCTACATTCTGCCGATTTCACCGCCTTTGCGATGCTTTTGAACACTCTCACTTCGGTCTGCCCCAGGGCCTAATTGCACATAGATGCCACTTCCAGTAATGTCGGGTTGCAATTTCGGATTGTAACACGCTGTGGGTCAGATTTCCCAGATTTACCTGATATACTAAGCTTATGGAGTATTCCATGCTAATTTTGTTCGTTTTCGTGAAGTGTAAGGCTGTACTTGAGGTTGAAAAGTACTAGATCTCGTGTTGATATGCAAAAATCGCTTGCAGAAAGACAACATCTAATTTGAGAAGATTATGGTACGATCTAATGCTACAACACGGAATCACGGGTCTTGGGTCCGCCGTCGTCTGCTCTACGCCGCCAATCCAGCTGACAACTAGCCTTCTTCTGGAGTAGGGATGAGGTTCAACGTGCAACGTCTACCACCCAACAGATGCTTCTTCGGGTATTCCAGCAACAATTAAGTGTAATGCCACAAGAAATCCCGACGCCGTTTCCTATCGATGGACGCGAATCTGGTCGTACCTTTCTATTTAGATTACTAGCTTGGCTTTGGAACTTCGAAGCGAATCATATACGCGGGTGACTGGAAATTTTTGCGAAAATGGTGCTAGGAGCTATGATACGTCTACTGTAATCTACCGAGTTATCAAGCTAGCAGCCGCACCGGTCGAAATCACTCCCTACATTATAGCTACCAGCAAGTGATGAGTTTATGGTGGTCTGAGGCCTTCACCCCTGGGAACACAACGAAATGAACCTCAGATTATCATTACGTACAGCAGAAGCTAGTGCAGACGAATTATCACCGTGGTACGATATCACTCATCAAACAGATTGCTCATGTGGACATCTCCTCACAGATATGACAGGGCATCACAGTGGCATCGTACTTTGCAAGTGCAGGAACGATCCGTTTGGCTTGGCTTCTTCCAGGGGTTTTCATCATATTCTAACCCGCATTTATCCTGCCTTTTCCCTATTATCGCGTACAAAGAATGACTTGCAATATCACTCTAGGAGAAGTCCCCCGATTAAAGCTCTCAAGCTATGCTCCGGGCACACTCAAACCTGATCCAGCGAAACCCTCCCAGGTCCAATCGTCATATATCTCTAATCTTTGACAGGCGAACTTTCCAAATTCGGACTTCATAGATTGGGTTTCAGATTCGCGCGTTTGGCCTGTCCCGCCTTGTTCCCGCTGGCTGATGCCGCGGCTCCCGCTCCGGCCGCGCCCTTCTTCTTCCCACCGGCGCCCGCGGTGTTGTTCTTCTTGCCACCTGCAGCTGTCGCCCCAGCCGCGGCTCCGTTGCCGTTACCTTTCCCCTTGCCCTTGCCCTTGCCTCCAGCAGCAGTTGAGTTAGCTTTGGCCTGTCGTTCTACCAGTTGGACAGGGTGGAACTCCGGTGAGTTAACATTGCGAGCGCAAGGTTGGCCGTTTTCAGCGCTGCAGCGTTTGTCGTTCTCGCTATTAGATGGGGAAGCGGCAGTTTCTGGTACCACGAAGGCGGTTGCGGTGGCGGCGAGGAGGAGAAGACTAAGAACCTGCATTTTGATTTTGCTGGGAGGCGATGTGCTGGATGGCGTTGCAGAGCTTGTGTGATACCAGTATCAAAGAGTGAATCAATGCTGCAACTTAGTGATTTGGAGCGTCAGGTGTAAAGATCTATTAGGTACTAACGACTTCGCCGGGATATATAATCTGAAAATTTCGCTCTTATATCAATATCATCCGATATCTCGAGCTGATTCTCCCACGTTTCGTGCATCAGCCTGCCAAGATGACCGGGACATAGAACGTATCCGGTGTCATAGTCTGTCGAACCCCTGAATAAAAAGCCGGGCGGTGCAAAACAATATAATTCAACTACATCCCTTGAAGCGCTGATTGTATCCCAGTTGCCCAAAATACTTGCTCGTCGTACCTACCCATAATAATTTGAAGCATGTTTAATGATTAACCATATAGAGAGTATCCTAATGTAGCAGACCAAGAAAGTGTTTTCGGCAACCCGAGTTAGATAGGCTCGATTTTCATCCAAGATCCAAGCTTACATTCCAGACTGAATCCTGCGTCAAGGTAGCACAATAAGGGTCTTCAAGTCTCGCCGCTCTACTGGGTTTGTGACTAAAGACTTCAAATCAAGATTCTATCTAGGGCTGATCCATAATCCCAACCACTAAAACTGGTCGGCAGATATCATCAGATCTAGATCTCCCGTCCATCGCCAAGCACTTCATGAAGTCGCATGTTGTCAACAACGAACAGCCTATAGCATGATTCTGATTCTGAAGCAGGAGGAGTTGTGTAACGACATACTATATCGAAATTCCTATACCAGACAATGATGAATTCTATGTGGCATGTTCAGCATGACTTTATGGAGCAATAGCAGTACAGCAGTGGACAACGATTGATCTCAGCCAAATAGCAGCAAGTCCAATATGTTCAATCGAGGCCTAGAATCAAGACGCAGTCGCAAGTGCCAGATCGGGTGTTCAACTTACAAGACATGGGAATCCTGCCAAATGCGATTGGAAGTGATAATCTCTAACGAAGTATGGTTGACTAATACGGCAACGATTGTCGAGCTTCGGTTTCATCAAAGCCCCAAGCCACCATGGACACAGCTTAGCACATGAGAAATTATCCTGATACCTCCCAGGGTTCTCCATGTTACATGGATCAATCCGTCAATCAAACACGGAGCGGGGGAGGGGCAAAACAAGCTTAAATACAAATAAGCATACTATCTACCCCATGTTCGGGACGGGGATCCCTTCAAACACCAGTTTTTATCTGTCATATTCGTACAGCGCCATATAAGGTAGATCAGGAATTTATAACTGTGTGGAACGCACAATTCGGGATGCGGTACAATCTTACAGAGAATGGTATTTTCCAGCAAAACCACAGATGGAATCACAAGTAACTGCTTAGACTAGGTGCAGGCATTCGTTTGTTCTTGCGTCTCAGAATGGGCAATTTAATGTCACCTAGTATGACTGACACTTTCTACTGCAAGCGCTTTCGACACCCGCTATCATGATCAGACGATTATGGAACCGGACAGAACCCCCCTTGCCCGGTCCCCCTTCTAGGTTTCCCATGCCATGTCTACAAATCTCCAGCATAGCCATGTCAAGGATGGCATTCTAGACTTCGACGAATGTTGAGGAATACCGATAGAATGCTTGACATGAGATTACACTGCGACACCCGCTGAGGAAGCAAAGACGCTAGGTCAATTCATTGAATTGAGAGATTTCGAGCTTGTTACGAAGGGTTGGGCGAAGTCCGCGCACCCAATCTAAGAGGTGTTTCTTGGGTTAGGGGTGGAGCTTAGTGACTCGGTGCTCCTTTTGGTGAAGAATCTGGTGAATTCCAATTCATACTGGTCAATAGATATCCGCTATGTCTAATAGTAAGTGCGAAGGTCTCGGGCAGTATGTCTTGTTGAGGAGGAGACGGAGGCATGTGCACAAGCTGGCCTTGAAGAATTCGATTCACTCTCGGAATATTGACGTCAATTTCACAAACTAAGACGAGGCCAATGACTCTGGAAAATCAGACAAACGCCGTTTCCAGCTCGATCAGATCAGATCTCCAATCTTGATCCTTCTGTTGTTGGTTTCTTTTTCATCTCGACCATCAAACCAAGGCCGTTTTGATCGGAAGGGATGGAACGTTAGTGGATATCAAAGCTGCAGCAAAGTCCCCCAAAGTTCCCCGTAGTCATGTCGAACTTCGCAACAGATGTCACTACACAATGGTAACCGTTTTGGAAGGGGAGCGGGATACACCAGGAACGGGACATCCACGTGCACAGTAAGCTGATTATATGTGGGAATTCTGTTCCCGTATCCCGCTTCCCTTCCGAAAACGGTTAGCCTCCTCGTGGTTCAAGCTTTGAGCGTTCCACGAAGAGCCGCGAGCGGCTTCATATGATGACTTAACCATGCATAGATACGGCGCAGCGATGGAGGAGTGCTTCTCGGCATGCTGCACTGGGAAGACGAACTATTTTGCAGTACAGTACCAGCACCAGTACCTTTTCTGAGAGAATCAACCAAACACAGCTCCATCTCATGAGAAACGCTGTGATGGTCAGAGAGCGCAAATTCGGTGGGTGTAGGATGCGGAGGGGCCACGCGTCCATGCCAACGAGAATTGTCCGATTTCTGGGTCGTCTGCACCACTGCACACCTCGCATTTACGCTGAGACGGTGCCGGTATCCAGCCTGGCAGCCACTGATTCCTTGGATGCTGCTAACGGGCAATCTAGCCCACGTTTTCATTCTGTGATATCTGATTGGCAGCTGCTCCCGCCAAGCTAATGACCATCGAACTGCTCGCGTGCTCAACTTCGTTATGGAGCCCGTAGTTGAGAGAGCTTCAAGCTCGTACTTCATGGGCAGCCATTGTCGTATGATACCACATGGTCAGTTGCCGAGTTGCTCACGTGCTTCATGGTTGATCTTTGTGCTTGTGGCAGATTAGACTCGGCGAATCAGGTCGCCTGTTGCATGCCATGCTGGGTGTTTTCCCATTCACTTTCATTGCTCATTTATGCAAAATAACACCTGGATCAGCCACAAGCTTTCTCATCCCTAACCTGTCTGTATTTTCAACATCTGGTACCTAATAGATTATCAAGGATTTCAGAGTGTACCGAAGCAGGGGGGCAGTCAAGCTTTCGAGAGTGGAGGCGTATGCTTTTTTCTTCCAGTTATTGCCCTTTGCTTGGTAGCTTTGCACCTCAATAACCTTCTCTGGATTGTGCGAGAAACGAAACAGCTTAAACCGCTAGGCTGTGTAGACTCTACATTCTGCCCTTCCTGAGTCTTCCGGTCTATCCAAAGTGAGCCAAACCGGCTGGCTACAGCTCTACCCTCACTTTCCCATAATCATCAGTGTTGCGTACATTCTACTTCCTTTATATCTATGTGCAGGGACTTCTTATCCGCCCTTGACGACCTTCGATAGCGAACAATACATTGGGGAATCTATTTATTCGCAAATATGACCACAACAACCTCGCACCCATCACTCCTTTCTCTTCCAACGGAGATAAACGGGCAAGCCGGATCCCTAGAGTTTCCTCTGGAGCTTCCCTCTGCCGTGCTTGCGTATCAGACTCAAAGGGTCCAGTGCCATGCAAAGAGCTGTGATGACGACTCAAATTCTTCACCAAAGAAAAGCCGTCTAGCGCAACCTAGCGTGACGAGTAAGCCGAGGAGGCGTTGTTCGGCTACCCAAAAGAAGGGTGTGTCCCTCCCCCCACCGCCGTCACGATCCCGCAAAATCATTCAGATGAACCCTCGTAGCCAGGAGATCCCTGTCGAACCTTTATCGCCGACGAAAACGCCGCCTCTTCCCGCGATTGATTCAGAAGCCGGGCCTAGAAAGCAATCCACAGCAACCCAAAAGAAAATTTCGAGAAAAACAGCTCATAGCGTTATCGAGCGCCGGCGTAGAGACAAGATGAACAAGGAGTTTGCCCTTCTCAAGGATCTTATCCCGGCCTGTTCAGGGGACATGCATAAATTGGCCATCTTGCAGGTACGTCTGATCAGTCCTCTCGACCTTTAAACTACTAACATTTGACAATTAGGAAGCCATAGAATATATTAGATATCTCAAAGATTGCAACACCACGCTCAAATCAGAACATGAATATAGTCCGCTGAACATCGGCAAGCATGACGAGCTCTCCTCCCCTTCTTCCTCGCCGCTCCGACCCGAGTTCGAAGAAGATGCAATGTCTCCCGTCAAGGGCGATGACATCGAAATGGGAGGGTCAGAGCCTGTGTCGCCCATAAGTGTTCCGCGAACCGTGTTGTCACCTTTACCCGAACTACATCCCGCGGCTAGAATTGGCATTCAGGCACACAGTCGAGACGGGTCGCTCTCTTCCACGTCAACAGTCGAGCAGCAAAGATTTAGCTGTGATATAAGTTCAGATGAGGCGATACACACCAGTGCCGACGGCTCACAACTATGCGAGTCTAGGACTATTGGTGACCAGGATGCGCTTCCGCATCTGAATTTGGTAAATCCGGCCCTGGGTCCGCAGGGAGACTTGCACCAGGAAGCCACTGCTGCACTTCTCATGCTAAATCGCGACCCAAGGAATCACTTCGGATATAATAACAAGAGAGTCAGCGAAGGAGCGAGGGGTCTGAGCGTGCGTGATCTCTTGGATTCATCAATGTAAAATCATGAGTGATTAGTGGAAGCGCAGCACTCAGACACACCTCAAACTTCGATGTTTCCCTGGCCGGTTTTGGTTGGGGATTCAAGGCTTGTCTTCTCACGGCGATGTAGCCTACCATTATGTTATCATGGGAGGCGACGAACGGCGTGCCCGAAAGCCACTGAGTATGTGTTCAGTGACCGAATACCCTCGCCTCAGACGCTTTCAGTTGCGAAGTCGCCACAGACCAGATAATCATTCAGAACAAGTTATTTTCCGTCATCCATCGGCCGGGCTTATCCGAGCTTTTTGGGGGAACCTGAAGCAGCTGTTTAAAAGAGGCAGAGTTCTTCCCCATCCAAGCTACTACCAGCGCCACGATACCGCCAGATCACGGGCACTTGGAGAAATATGGAGCACAAGGGCTTTGACGATATTTAATCGAGATATTTTGGCAATGCTTAGCTCAAATAACGCGAGCACGCCTATTCTATAGGATTGGAAAACGCTTGTTGGTGCCTTCAAAGGGGTGCGGGTCGGGAAATACCCTTGGAGCCACCAAGTCGGTTCGTCGCAAGGATCTCACGCGTTCAAGTAGATTCCAAACGTCGTGTCAAGGCGGCGAGTGCTGCAGGGCAAGCACTAAAGGTGCAGTACATACGTGGTTATGTATTACTCTGATCTACCGTACTCGTACGGTCCACTGAACATTCCCACAAGTCAACTAAGAAAAGTCTCTTCAAATACCTAATATAATTATCTCCTCCCGCATTTTTGATAAACCCAAAATTGCGGGAGGAGATTTTTATATTAGGCTATGTTGGGTGTCCGCATGTACTTTGCCCAAGGGGACGGTACCCCTATGATCGCCTTACCAAAAGGACAAGCCATCCTAGTCACTGGTCGCAAGATACGTTGTAATAAATTTGAAGCAAAATAGGGGGTTATAATTATGGTAACCTATATCATCGTAACGCCAAACCCAGACCCAAATGCTCAACCCAAAGCGCCAAGCTGACCGTGTCCGTGTCCACCCATTTGACCCAAACCCTCGTTAGTAGCATTGAACGTTTTAATAGCAGAAAATGGCATCGCTCCGCGCCGTTCACCGACGCAACAAGCTTTTTTTTTTTTCGACCCGCTGCTCCGTAAATCTCTATACTCATGCTCCCACTCCTCTGTGTGCGCTGGAGCCCATCTCCATGTCATCCGAGCTAGATTCCCCGTGCACCGAGCTGTCGTCCTGGCCCGGATTGGCGTCTTCGTAGTGAGCACGCTTGATGAACCGGTAGAAGCCAGCTGCGAGCACAGCCCCCATCGCAGGGCCTAGCCAGTAGATCCAGTGGTATGAGGGGAATTGTCGACCGGCGACTGCGCATCCGAAACTTCTTGCCGGGTTTAAAGAACCACCCGTGTAGAAAACGCCTATTAACGGTAAGTAAGCGAAGGTCTTTTTTTTGATATCATTTTATAAACAGTAGATACAGGGGGACTTACCTGGCAGTTCAGCCACAAAGAGTGCTAACCCGATGCCGATGGGTGCGATAAATGTGTCTCTTGACTTCTCGACGGCCAGCATGAGGATCACGAATGTCAAGTACGCGGTGAAAAACATTTCCATGAAAAGACCCTGTGCTTGGTTGATGAGGACCGAAAGGTTTGTGTTGACGAGTCTGACATTCTGTTCGTTCGCAGGTCCAAGTCAGTCTACGATGTCATGGAGACTATTGTGCGGAGGATCAGTTGGGGAGCTAAGACATACCGCAGGAAACATGCCCTGAACGACGCCTCCCGCGCACATGCTAGCTATCAGTTGCGCGGGGACGAGAAATGCTGCTCGGGTCCATGGGAGTTGACCAGCGGTACATAAGCCGAGGGTGATCTGTGAAGCGGGGAGTTTAGATCAGCCATGCCATACAAAGACCCTCTCGATCTTGTCTGTCTTGGTTTTGCCTTACCGCGGGGTTAAACAGCCCTCCACTGATACGATAGAAAGCCCACACCGTGACCAGCAGGGACATAGAGTAGATGAGCGATACAAAAACGACCGTTTGAGCACCCGTACCGCCACCCGCTTTGACATCATTGTCCGCCTCCGTTACTGTCATGAGATGCCCTCCATAGCCGAAGAAGAGGAACAGGAAGGTGCCGACGAACTCGCCGGCGGCGGCCACGAGATTCGCCTGCATAGCTGAGAGGTGACTCGGGCGTTTGTGATGGTGATGAGCGTGCGGGGCGTGAGAATGATGGTGCGAATTCGGAGCATGGTCGGACTTCAACTCCGTTTTCGATTGTGTTTGCGACGATGCCATCTTGACGGTTATTCGACGCCTAATTCGGCGTGTTCCTTTGGGTTCTCTTCCTGCTCATACCCTTCACAAGTCGGTATCATACAATCTCGGCCACAAAATATTCCAACAAAATGACCGGGTTCGAGTAAGGCTTTATAAGATGCTTTGATCCATCGAGACATCGACAAAACATGCATGTGGAGTGCATACCCTAGCCGTCAGGCCGTCCATAGAGCCACGAATTCGGAGATACCGGTGGTACCCCATCCACTTGGCAAGAACCCAAATCCAACAAAACAGACCGGCACACAAGGCTTTTCCATGGCCCCCAGCCAACTAACTCGCTCCATCTCAGCCTTCTCCACCCGTGGGCGAATCCCGGCGCCGCATATTCTCCATGCGCGTTTCTGTCTTAGTGCCGCCCGTCTGTCTCGGCAGGATGGTGGCTCGCGAATCTTTTTTCTTCTTTCCTTTCCCCCGATGACGTTGAGGGCGGGCTAACCCGATCAGAAACCGGATGCGCTGGTCTCTGTGAGCTGCCGCCCATCCCATCCTGCGGGCTGCTGCTGCTGTGCTGTGGTAAAGGGAAGGAGGGGGGGCCGTGCGGTGTGTGTTTGCGCGCATCCAAGTCAAACAAAATGATGTAATTACGATATGGCGGATTGGTTAGTTTGATCCCGTTTGAGCCAATCGAGTGTTTAGTCGCTGGACTAGCCGTGTGTCGGCCCCCCCAGCCCTCTCCGCAGACGCCCGATGAAGCGATTGCATGAAACGGCAGCAGCCCTGGCGCGCACAAAAATGTGAACAGTTTAATGCGGTGGCGGGGCGTTTAGTCCGGTTTGGACTTGGCGGATTTCGTGGATTTGCGTGCGTGTGTGTGTGTGTGTGTGTGTGCGCGCGACGGAGAAAGTTGAAGTGGAGAAGTTCGATGGTGAATGAGACACCGACGAGACAACAACAACAACGGTCAGCACGACACCCACGAGTCACGTGGGGTATTTGTTTCAACGGCGAGCTTACAGTACAGCATGAGGTATCAATTCCCTACTTACAGTACAGTATGCATAAGATTCGCGTCGGTGTTCTGGTCGGCACGCCTAGGACATCAAAGACTGGGTAGCAAGACTGTTACGAAAAAAGGCAGTTTTCAACTGCAATTGTAATTGGTCCTGGAACTGACCACTTGGATCTGACAAAAGTTTCTGCCCTCCAACTTTCATGATGATCATGTTCAACGAAAACATGTATAAACATTCCATGAATTCCAGCGTCGCCATGGCTGGCCTTCGTATTTCTTTGTGCGAATTTCTAGGAGATTGAACCAACCCAAGCCAAATTTCCACTTTCCTACGCATCATTCCTTTTTCGAGTGTTCGTTCCATTTACCCCTGCGCTCCCTACGAGAAGGTGAATTCAGGAATGGAAATGGTTCCGATGTTCCATGTCTTGCCGCCATCGCTCGTGCTCATATCACCCGTCACGCCCGTCCCAAGCCCCATTGTAGAGTCGTAGTCGTTGTCATAGCCATCCATGATGATCTTGCAGTTGATCCATTCTACGAACGAGTAAGCAATGGGTTTCTTGAATCTTGGAAACTGCAATTTCTCGAAAATAACGGTAGAAGGATAAGAGAAGGAAACCGTCGGGATCAGGAGCACGAGTACAAGCAAAAGAAATAAACAACAGAAAGAAACACATACTATGCGCAGGCACAATCCCGCAATTCGTCTCCGCGCACTCAACGGCAGAACCCCAACCCTGGGCCTCTTCGTCACTCGTTGACAGCTCCGAGACGGTGTTGTTGTTCACGGAGACCGTCTGCGTGTAGTTCTTGGACGCGTCGTCGTATTTATAGTGCATGGTGACCTGTTGCGTCGCCGAGGCTGTCGATCCCTCTGCTTGAGCGACACTTTGCACGTCTGTTCATGGCGTGGTGTGTATCAGTCAGCATGTGTACTCTAAATATTGTATTTTCCTCCTCTTGAAACAGCGCCTCCCCATCCACAACAGCATGACTCCCATGAAAATTCTCGGTTCCTTCGAACACCCTCCCCTGGACAACGGGGAAGACCAACTATCCCGCAAAAGCAGCGTGTAGGCATACACGCTCCAAGAATCCGATTTGTAGTTCTCCGCAATACTCTGGACCAGATCCCCGTTCGACGTGCCCATGCCCACCCACAGCGACAGGTCGCCGTTGTTGTTGCTCGGCACCGCCGGCAGCACCAGCGTGGCCGTCGCCTCGCGGATGAACGTGCTGTTGCCGACGGGGCCGGTGCTGAAGGCCGGGCCCATGGCCGCTTCTGCGAGGGCGGCGGCGCTGACGAGGGCGAAGGCTGCGGATTTGTAGGGGGCCATTTTGGATGGTTCAAAATGAAAGTGGAAAGAGAGAGTGGGACTACAGAAGAACTGGGTTATGAACGAGTGGACCGGGGGGGGGGGGTTGGAAAGACAAAGAGGTGTTTGCTAGAAGTTGGATTACTCGACTTGAATTCGAGAATTGGGAAGCGTGATATTTATTGACTTCCATCGTCTCTATACTAGTTCCATTCACATCGTATATCCTGTTCTCTATGCGCTTCCACTA
>JAOYMO020008646.1:0-15870 GCA_025802455.2 Iodosphaeria phyllophila | reverse complement strand
ACGATGGTGATGGCGAGCTGGAGGTAGGGGTTCCAGAGGAGGCCGAGGGGCGGTTTTGGGCTTAATTGGCTTATTTCTCTTATTTTCGTAGGTAAAATAGGAGTTTCGGCGCGGTCGTGCATGGGTGGTGGGACTTTACTGAATGGAGAGGAGGTGGCGAGCTTGATTGGGGGTGGCTTGTTTAAGCTCCCAAACCAATCTGAGCTATTCGTGGGATGTGGGGTAGATTGTTAGATGGTCCCCCGCCGCCGCATTCACCAGCGCACACGGCAAATCGTTCCCTTGCTCAAAGATCTCCTTCATGATCTCCTTCTTGCCCGCCCCCGTCGCCACGAAGGCCACCTTGACCGCGTGGCTCACCACCGGCAGCGTCAGCGTGATGCGCCGCGGCGGCGGCTTCGGCGAGTCTTCGATAGGCGCCACCCACGCGCTCGTCTCCCGCAGCAGCGCGTGGCCGGGGAACAGGCTGCACGTGTGTCCGTCGGGCCCGGTCCCCAGCAGCACCAGGTCGAAGATAGGCAGCTTCACTGAGTCGCGGTTCGCGAACGACTGCACCAGCGCCTTCTCGTACTGGTCCGCCAGCTCCTGCGTGTCGTCCAGGTACTGCGCGTCGATGGGGTGCACCTTGGGCTGCGGCGTGCCGGCCGGGAGCTGGTCCAGCAGGCTGGTCTTGAAGAGCAGGTAGTTGCTGTCTTCGTGGTCGAGCGGTACGACGCGCTCGTCCGCGAAGAACACCTCCCACTTGTCCCAGCGCACGCGGTCGGCGTCGGCGTCGGCATCGGCGGGTTTCGCCAGCAGGGCTTGCGCTAGCGTCTTCGGGAGCGAGCCGCCCGAGACCGCCACCTTGAACACGCCGTGCCGCGTGATGCCGGCGTTTTGACACGAGATCACGTAGGAGCGCAGGGCCGGGGCGAGGAGGGGCACGTTGGGGAAGGCGAAGAGGTTGGGTTGCTTGTTGTTGCCTGTAGCCATTTTGAATTGCGAATGGAATATTCGTCCCAGAGTGGTATGTTTTGACTTCAATCTCCAGCTAGCTATGAATTAGGGGGGACAATGCGAAATCTTTGTTCAGTTTTGTCAGCTTGCATGCAAGTTGGACGCATGAAGGGAAATGTATGGGCAGGGAATGTAGCTTAAAGGATGATGAGAATGGGGCCCGCTTTGTTTATCGGCTTTGTCGGTACAAAAATAAAAGCGCGTCACCGTTCCTTCCTCCCTTTCCATCCGTTGTCTGGATTCTCCTTGTGGCAAATCTGCGATGACGACTGTGGTGGGGCCGCCGGCTGCCGACGAGGGGTGTTCCCTGCCTCGGGGCTCCGGACCGGACCGCGAAAGCCGGCGTGGAATCCCTCGCCTGCTGGAGAATCAATTCTCCCTGGAGGTCATCCTTGCTCCTTGCAAAACAATTCGTCTAGAGTTGGCTTCGCAATTGAAAGACATGTGCAACGCTCGGATTGTTGCGTGGCTTGGAAATGCTGCTGTGAAACGGCAGTTGTGGAGAGATATCTTCTATGGCGTCAAGCTGTCTGGGACGATATCTTCAGAACGCTATCAATACTGATTGCAGCCCGAGTTCGCCCATCGATTTTCCGTGCGTTGGAAAAGCCAATTTCCTTGTCACATCCATTACGACGCGCATCCGCAGAACCAAGTTCCACATTGCGTCACTTACTGGGACTCTGTTATGCGTATTTACGTTGTCGTACTCGGGTCCTGGATAAAATGTCTCTGTCCTTGTGGCCACACAATTTTTGTATGGACGATCTCTTCTATGGGCACTATTGAGGACAGGGCCCTGAGAGATGAATACCTTCGTACCGGGCGCCTAGTGTCGGATTTTTGGGCGGTGGAGAATCGTGCCTGAGATCTCATTGGCTATTGTTGTTGATACCTTGTCCACGAGAGGCTCAATTTCAAAGACCCCCCCATGACATGACCTAACGTTGCCCCCGCCGTTAGGATAGGGGTCGAGGCCACGGTGAAGAGTCAGGAGATTAGGATTGTTTATTGTTGGTGTACGACATGAATCAATGCCTACGAAGATGGTAGGCTTGCGAAACTCCAGGATTTCTTCGTGTGTTCGCGCTTCGCTGCTTATTTTTGCCTCGCTTAAGGAACTTGTCTTGTAATTTATGCAAAAGTCATGATTGACCAGGCCTCCGATAGTTAGATTATCCTGATTCCTGTGCGATACATACGTGATGTTTTCAAACCAGCTGTCATGATGTTTGCATCTACCCAAAAAAAAAAACCAGCATCAATACAGTACACACAACGGTATCGACGCTCCCTACTCATCTTCGTGCTCTACTGGTTTATTCTATCCTGCGTTTAGAAACGAAGTTCGGCTCGGCTGTGGTTTGACACTCGCTTGCTCTGATAATGATGATAATACTCGTTGGTCCAGACCCCACACGCACCAATTCAAGCTCTGTGGAATTGTTATAAATGGGTGCCAACGCCACCAAGGGATGCTATTGGTTTAGTTAAACTGTACGATCGTGCGGAATGATGTTTGTGTCGAATGATGGAGATGACGAAAGATGGCGTTATCTACAAATGCCCGGTGGGCGAATTTTAGTTAAGTGCATGCAGGTGGTCAAGGACCCATAATGTTGGAACCAGCGAACGCTATTGGGTGCATGGTAGTGCATAGTGGGTCCCCCAGGCAGAAGGACTTAATGGCAGAAAGCTCACCGCTCTCAAGATACACACAAGTGTCTGTAATTAGCCAGATAGCATTCCTCCTAATCATCATCCCATCTATCTTACCACCAACCACATGCATGCATGCGACCTGAAAAGGCGATTATTGTACCAACACACAATCATGGGTCGGAACATCTCCCAACAGATGCTGAAGTCCCTCTATCAATCGCTATTGGTATCGGATTCATGAATACTCAGCCCGATTTGTTCTTTTCCGGAAGGGCATAACCGTTGCTTGATCGTACGGGATACGACAATTCTCACTGGAAGTCCTTACGATGAACCAGGAGGTAACACTTTTGATTCGTCAGATGGGAAAAGTGGGTCTGGAGAGAAAAGGGGGGACTGCCTACCAGGCTTTGTACGCGGCTTCGCCCACCAGGCCTTGTGAATAGCCCTCCTCCTTCTTCAATCTCCTCATCACTTTAAATTTTATACGCGTATTCTATCTTAGTTATGGCGGGGAATAGTGACCGAAAACACGTGTATGCTGCGTTACCATGAAAGCATGGCCTGTGAGATTTCTTTTGGTGACCGAGATGCTGATTCTACCACTATCCTACCTTATCCATACTATGAGAACTGGAAGAGAAAATGCATCGAATTTATCTGGTTAACTGAAATCTATAACTGGATGTAGAATGTCTGATTTGTTTCAGGGCGAGGCATGTGGACGGTACTGCCACGCATTCCAGCCCGCATTGTCTATAGAAGGACCTTCTGCCCGCGGTTCCTTCTAAAACCTCATATGGCCACTCGGACACACCATCCACACATGATACATGTGCCTATATCATGACTTGCGTGATTTCCCCGTCCACAGCCCTGAGAGCATTCCCAGATAGCTCGGTCCTTCAAGTGGCCCTGAGGGCATTCCCCGATGCGCCAGTCAGTGGCAGCAACCTCGGAGTTGGTAGAGAGTGGAATATGGATGTCTTAGAGGTAAAGACATCGATCTGACTCCTAGTTCGTGAACACCACGGTGCTCTGCGGTTTGGGGATAGAAGGCGTTTTAATACCGGTGTCTCGTGCCAGTAAGCTCGTGAAGATTAGCAAGGAACTTGATCACGAAGGGACCCGCGTTATCGGTGAACCAAATCAAAGGCGTTTCAATAAAATCATAATGGTAGCGGAAGCAGCGAACGGTGACTAAACCGGCGTCATCGCCGGTTTTATGTCCTAGGAGCCATCGGCAGTCAGGACAGACTGTCTAGGAATGGCCAGACGTAGTCATTGCTTCATTTATCCTCTGGCATGTCCTTATCATCACATTAATGACGACATGAATAGAAAACACAATGATTGTCACGGCGAAGTCACGGGCGTGCGCGCGCAAAGTTGACTCAACCTAGCGTATTCTATGAGCGCAAATACTGAAACTCAGGAGAGCAAGAAACCTGCTCAACAGGTTTAGATTCGACAGCTCTAGTCTTAACCCCTTCGTCTCTCGAGGACGGGGCGGTCGCCTTCATGCGTAGATATTCGAATGTGAATCTCAGCAAGCACGTGGGTCGGCGTGGACTGACGAGCGCGTGCAACAGCTTGTGCGTTCCACTGTCTGGTAAGCGTAGGGAGGTCACCGTTACTGTGATAGCACAGGCACAGACATAAACGATGCCCAAGCAGGAAGTGATTATCGCATGGAACAGGGGAATTGCAGCAGCATTGGCCCGTGAGCTTCCGCACAGCAACACCTTGACTTTTTGGGAGTTCGATGTTGGATCGAAACCACGTCTCATTTTGATTTGGAGCTCATCTTGGGATCTCAAGAACCAGTTCAAAATGTCCAGTTGTTGGTGGAATATAGAGGGCACCGCAGCTGCTACAATTGTCATGTTCCATGGGTTGTTCGCCGTAATAGATACATAAGGGAAAAGAGAAAGAAAGAAGACTTATCTCCCGCCAACAAGATGCTCCTTCTATGATAACCTCCCACGCAGTCGTCTTATTGCCTGTTCATCCTAATGGCCCAACCTCTTACTCGCTTTCTTTCTTACACTCGGCCAACCAAAACAGTCCTTCCACCTAGTTGAGCCCCAAGTCCACCTGATCCTTCTTGTTCAAGGTCTCATGCTCATTCTGTAGAATCATTCACCGCCTTCAGCCACTCATGAGCATGGAGCCTAAGGCGAGGCTACTTGTGAGCTTGGAAGTTGTAACAAAAATTTGCTCAGCAGCCGCTCAGGAAGGAGCTCATGGGGAAAGGCAGTGGGGCATTTTCGACCGAGTTTGAAATAACTTATGTCTTGTCAGTTAAAGGGTGTATCCCGTCGTTTTTGGCTTTAAGCATAGCCTGGGCCCAAAACAAGAGCCAGTTGTCGTAATGAGGTACAAGACCCAAATCGTTACTCCCCTATCGAGCGAGCATCATAGGGCATCCCAAAAGCCGGACGGCTGGTTGATGAAGCAAGCTAACCGATGTTTAGATCTCTGGGCTGCGTGAGCCAGCACGGTTGAGCGGAAGCGTATCGTCGCGCACCCCAGCAGTACAAGACACCGGAGAGCGTCTTAATATCGCCCGGACTTTCAAGATTCAAGTGGCGGTGATTATTCGAGATACCTGACAGGGACCACCCGCTACATATGTAGTAGGGAATAGTGGTTTGTGATAATCGGATAATCACCTCTTCCTTTTCTTCGTGTTAATAGGCTTGGGATGCGCCGGATCGGTGTGTTCCTTGGCCACACGCTCGACGATGGAGCGAGAGTAAGGAAGGTCGTTCCGCTTGATGATTTGCTGCCAGCCGATATGTTAATTCCCAAATCAGACCACATATCTAAAGAGCCACCAAACATAGCAGCAACAGCAACCGTACCGCGATGCTCAAGTGGGGGTTATCCGCTAACAGGGTCCGGATCCGTAAGGATTCAGTAGACCCATTCTCTATCCTGACCGGGCGGCCAGTCCTTTGCCCCTTATCCGAGTGTGACAACAATTCGTTCAAGTCATTGGAGTCGTTGGCGCGCTTTTTAGTCGAGTGACAGATATTCCAGATAGTCTGTCTGTCTACTCCAGTTTTTTCTGATAGTTTTTCGTAGCTGAGCTCTGGAAAGAGGTGATGAAGTCCAACTAATAGAGCACGCATCTCCTTGCTAGTGTCGCGGCCCCTTTTGGGTTGAACAAATGAAGAAGACGGTGCTGATGGTGATGCCATGGCAAAAGAAAGACTCGGATGAACGCGCAAATGTTTGTCGATGGAACAGAACTGTCCGGGGGCCCAAATGTCAATATTAAAACAAGAGACCTGAATGCCGGCACTCCTTAACGGGGTATGGCCATTCTAGATTCGTTGTTCCGGGAGAGCGAAACTTATAGTAAAGAGAAGTTTATAGTACGTAAAGTAGCACGCCATTCAAGTTGATATGATTCCTTACTGGTATGTAGTCATTGCCTCATGGAACTAGTTCAGACCGCTACTCAAGGAGCCCAAATCAATTGTGACGCACGGGTATTCCGGAATGGAATTTTACGCACGCCGAGCAAGTACACAGTACGGTACCAGCAGATCAACTGCCAGTCGGAGTTCAAGGCCAAGAGAGCAGACATGGAGCCTCGGGATTCTGGTAATACCGGTACCGTTGCCGACCTGTAAACTGCGAGCTGCTCTGACCACGTGATTAGGATGTCATGTAATTACAGTGAAAGCACTTGTCAGATAACACGCCTTTCGTACCCTTTGTACAGCAGATAGAGGAGCTCCAGGCAATCAGATGAGATCTATTAGGAAATAGGACGTCCTATTTCACTACTGGTGCTGCCAGTAGATGGCGCTCATGGACGAGTCACCATGGGAAACCCATATTCTAAAAGCTAAATAACTTAAAGATGTTGAATGAACGCCTAGATTCTAATGGTGAGATTTCTGCAGAACCCCCTTAGACGCATAATTCGCTCGCCGAAGCTGCCTTACTCAGTAGATTGCTGTCTCTCGTTGGTAAATTTACAAGTCTTGGACTAATTACAAGCCAGGTTCGGAAGATACAAGTTTTTGTATCATAGAAGACCATCCTAGCAACGAGAAGGACTTTGATTCGTGTTTTCTACAATTTTATCACGATTAAGGCCGCAACGACGCGCTTTCACCTTTTATGCCAAGGGGCTTTTGATATCCACGCGTCATTGAATCTTTGAGGCTTGGTGGACATGTGAATTTTAGTGGGTCCTCTCTGGAGACAATTACCAGTACTTCGTTCTGTAATAGGGCCAAGACGTAGGGCGGTGTAGTGCGTACCTGCTTGCACATTTCGACTCGGACTCAAAATACCACCTTGCCGGTCCAGACTGCCTAGGGTAGAGACAGAGTGGGATTCACGTCGATGCAGAGGGGATTGGACTTGTCTAGGTCTAGAATACTCCATTTCCTTGGCAGCAGGATTCACTCACAAGGGTTCTGTCCGGGTTGCGGTGTCATACAAAACCTGTAATCACCCCTTTGATCTAAAACTACGTAAAGCGATATCTACACAAGTGGATTGTCCTCGCTCCTACAGTAAGGATTGGATGCACACAACTTTGTCCGGAGGCTAACAGCACAGCTGATATCAAACTCCATACAATGCCTATCTCAGCAACTCGAACTTGTAATGCTCAGAAGTATGAAAAAGGATGGGACCTCAAGATAAACATGCCGTACCGGCAGATGTAACGAGGCTCAGCTGAGACTATTCTTGAGCCAAACATGATAACAGCTACGGCGACAATATTTTGAGTTCAGATATTCCAGGTTATCAGATTGCAGATATCGAGCTTCCATTCAAGATTGTCAATTACACGATGGCGAGTTGTGATGATGAAATCCACGATTTGTGGTGAAAGCGACGAAACGACATTATCTATCCCACACATCTACCACGTAAAAACTGCCAGAGTGAGGGCAACCCGCTCACTGGATGCAGACACCGCCGTAGTTCTAGATCCCAGGGGTACTAATACTGTGGTGGGAGGGCAAAATATTACACCCGCATACGGTATTCTGTGGGGGAGCTGTGGGGGTCCGGCAGCCCCACAGGGAAAAACAGATCTCTTTTTCTTTTTGCCCGCGAGTCTTGGAGCTTACCACAGTACAAGCCTACAAGGCAGGCAGGCAAGCGGCATACATAAGCGATGAGGGAGAAAGAGAATAGGAATAGCTTCTAACTACTTAATAGAGTAATTACCAAAGCCTTCGACTACTATAGTATCATAATACTTGCCTCGTAGACTAGTAGGCTCATAGGCTCAAAGAAAAAAAGATATTTGTAGTGCGGGGCTGTCGGACCTGCTTGGACCCGCATGGAGTACTGTATGCGGGTGTAATATTTTGCTCTCCCACCACAGTATTAGTAGCAGATTCCAAGAGAATGACCAATAAGAGCAAGTAAATTCCTAAGCCAGCGAATTATAAGAGGACAGACTCATATTGTGAATTCCATTCGACTCTGCATTCAGTACGCTATGCGGTACTACTGTGGTATAAGTCTCCGTCAAGTGACTTACCAGCTTGCCGGAAATTTTAGTCTCTGCTCGGACTCATGCAAGGCGGCCCTGAATCTACGATCTCACCGCCTTCGCGACCGCCTTCATAGGAGCTTATCTCTAGCCATACAATGTTTCTCGGTGCGCTCTCCTGTATCTGACTGTAACGTACTATCAGCACTATTAGTAACGTATTTCGTAAGGGATCACAGCAAGTTCATACAGTGCTTCCCATCTTTGCCCCCAACATCAATCACATGATGGTGATCACGCAATCTACAATTTACAATTTCAAGATGGGTGGGTCTTCATCGTCCCCGAGTTTGGTTGTAATCATCAGACAGAACCGGGGCGCTCAACGCTCGGTGTTATGATCTCTAGCGACAGCTCATCACCACCACCAGCGGCGACGACAGTGGTGCAGGCGCCAGACCACATCGACTGGCTGGCACGCTGTACCGGTATTGGTACATCTGTATTATTTTTTGCCGTTCGTAGATATGCCCCCAATCGGGTCAATCTGGATTCTGCCTGTTTGGGTACAGATTACCTGAGTAGGCATAAAATTTAGCTTAGCGCTGAATCTATGATATTTCCAACGTGCTTACTCGGTATTATCGGTAAATAGGGGCACGTTATTTAGATGTGATGCTAAGCCCGCTAACCCCTGCCCATCTCTTCACGAAAATGTCCGGCAAGTTGCTGTCGACGGGAAATTCCGGACACATTATGTACCTCCTTGATCTCACCCACACACGTGGTACAGTGGATAATATCAAGGTGAGGAAGGTGAGCCAGTCGGTGAACGCTCAATTCAATGCCCCTTTTTCCTGAGAAACCTGGAGGTACACAACAATGCCAGTCATACTCAGCGATGCCCGAATTCTAATGGACCATCGTTCTATCGTAGTTCAGGGGATACTGGAGTTATCGAAAAGTCGGTCGAAAATGCTAGCTCCTTTTGAAAAGTTGACAGAGCTAAAGCCATGTCGATGCTATGCGGATTAAGCTTTCCCTACACAGTAGTAGGTAGGCCTAGAACACCTGAAGTTCTCGGCGCACTCGATTGTCCTTCTCCTGTAACCTCTTCTCACAAAAGTCGATCACGCAATAGTAGGAGACTCAATGGTCCTAGATTCGGTGGCTGATACTGAGCCAATACAGAGTGTTTAATACACAGTAGTATGACTTTTGGTCCACTAGGGAACCGGAGGCCCCAGCCAACAGATGAAAAGCTAGAGTTTCCGTCTCTGTCCAAAAAGCCATGACGTTCTGTCGGTACTGGGAAATCAATGTTCCTTCCCAGGATAGCAAAAGCACGTGCTAACCCAGTTTCTTCCTCTCATTGTTCTCTGCCCGTTGAAAACATTATGAGCATGTAGGTGAGGTGTACCGGTACTTCACTCTTGAAGTGCCAAGCGGTTCGTTACGATGTTCCTACTGTGTGGTTGGTAACGGGGATAGTGCACCAATCCAACGACGACATGATACCTCACCAAAAGTAAAGCCCCCAACAGCGCTTTCGGGGCGGGCCTCAATAAGTTTTGGGGGCTTCATTTTCGTGGGTGGAAACGCCGTCGTCGATGCGTTACAGGTTGTTGCCCCAACCTGTTTCGTAACTCTGCAACTTCAATTCCGCCACGTCGTGGATCCCAGGCAAAACCCAGGACCCCCCCTCCTTTCTGCGGGATCTTATTGCACGTAAATATCACCAACTAAAATAGCAAGAAAGTCCTCTTTTCTCCGACCCATAATGATAATGCACATATGATCTTCTGTTTAAACCTTCATGGATAGAACATACTCACTCACGGAATAGCTCTCAGCACGACCTTTTCCCGCGATGAGCCACCTATCCTACCGGAGGTACATTATGTTCCCAGTAGATCCTGGCGTAAGCCACAGCGTGGCAGCAGGATATCAGGATGTCAGAATGTGAGCACACAGCAGTACCGGTATCCGAGAGTTTGCCTTAAAAGTGCAGCTGGTGCGCACCTTTGGGATCAACAGGCCGAGTAATGCTGTTGTGTGATGTCAGCCCTTCTGGTTTTTCTGTGTTGATCAGGATCATGAAAACCAAGCCAACACGTAGTCTGGCTACTCCTGGAGCACCTTCAATCCGTTAAACAGCTCACTTCATCAACTTGGTGTTCTTGGTTCGTATCATGGGCTTAAGAGAGCTGATACCAAAGGTGTGCAAAGGTGCGTTGGCCAAACTTTCGGAGAGACGGAGGTATCATACTGGTATGAATCCTTTGGCTGATCATCAAGCCACGTGACCCACGTTCACCTGGCCACGCGATTCGACGTGATTGATACTGGCGGTAGTCATCCTTCAGACAAAGTTATATGACGAGACTGATACAGATATCATGCCCTATCTATTCAATACAGCGCTGCTTGAAGCCAGCGCTACTCCATAATGAGTTGGATTGGATAGGTATCCAAGGTTGATCGTATGTATTGTGAAAGCCACAACCTTCCAGCCTTGCCGTTCCCTCTATCTAGCGGAGTAAACACTGCAAGCACAACTAGAATATGACCTGTTCACGCTGTACCAAAGCATAGTGTACGTTTTCTAGGACATGAATTTGTTCAGGAACCGTATGTTCGGCAAATCACTTTGGCGGAGACCTGCGGGGATTCAAAACAAGCCTCTGAGAGGACAACAACGCGGAAGAAACAAGACGAAATGGGCAGCGTGGCTGATACTCGCTACCAGTGTGCGCGCAATCACCCATCCAAATATTGTTTCCTTCCTAATTGCGTGCCCAAACAATCACGACCGCAGTGGCTCGCATGAACATGAATGAAGTTTAATTCATATGTACCACGTTGCCCACCATGGGTTGACCTGCCTCTTTTGTGCTAGAGGGATCCGTGCCCGCAGTTTGTGGGATACGTCACAGCTCAGAATCCATCAGCTGCTTATTCGGGCAGCTCGTGAAGGCCACGAAACCGATTCCCCGACCCCCTCTCGACTGAGACGAAGGAGAAGGACAGGTGGGAGGAATAAATAGGAAGGGAAGGGACAAACCAGTGGGGTTTGTTGTATTGAAAATGAGCGGCATGGAGACTTGAGTAGAAATCTACGGAGAATACTTGCAAGGGAACAGACGCGCAAGATCGAAAAAATATAGAGCCCAAAACGCCACATTTGATCGAAGAGAGCAAAAAAACGAAGGAGAATAGAGGGCGTGTTCAGTTTTCCCCAACCTCATCTTGCAGCAGTCATTCGCTCATCCGCTCGAACAACCTGACATTGAAATCAATTGAGATCAATTGAAACCAATTTATTTCATCTCCTCAATTCAATCGGTCTCACCCATGGCCTTCCCAACGCCTAGAGACAAGAGCATTCCCCCATGACAGTTATCATGCGGCGCTCGAAAGCGATGTGGCCACATATCGAAACGAGCAATATCGGTACTACAATTTTGAAAAAAGCGATCGTGTCTGCGCTAGTGGCAACGGCTGCGGGTTTCATCGTCCATGCAGCAGCAGCAGCAGTAGCAGCAGACTCAGATAGCCAAGATGCGATTGTCTCCGGTCCCATGGCGACAAGCCAGCAGAGCTGCGAGTTCCGGACAGTGAATTATATCACACATACGCTGCCTCAACAGTGTCTAACGTCGACCACACTGCCGACGCGCACTACCGTGGCCGTCTCTGATTCAAGCGCCGATCCAGCGACTGCGACGACTGAGCCGATATCGTCAGCAGCACCGACACCGACATCGACACCGACACCGACTCCGAGTACCGGCGCAACTACGGTTAGCGATCATGCCTCCCATGTCTCTCATGTCTCTCTGAGGGATGCTGATGGCGATGGGCTCGATGAGCTCAGTACAGGGGCCTTCATGTCTTTTGAGGAATGGAAGGCTATGATGCTACAGAAATCCGTACAGGACCCACCAGAACACCGACCACGTAAAGGGCCATTACACGACGCAGGGCGGGAAGATGGATATGCTAGCGGTGAACTGGACTCGCTCGGCGACGACGGCGAGATTCCCCTGGACTTCGGTGCTTATTCGGACAAGATCTCATCCATCACATCATCGTCTCGCCCAAACCCTCATGGTTCCGCTGTCAACGATGAAAATCGCCATGGTGCCCATCATGACGGTGCTTCTCAACGAGAAGATCCTGACAGGGGAGCAGCCGGGGAAAATGGACTTCAGTCTCCAGGATCATCATCATCTTCGGCATCCTCGTATAGTGACGAGCTAGCGCATATATACCGCAGCAGAGACGCGGGCAAGACATGCAAAGAACGCTTCTCCTACTCCTCCTTCGATGCAGGCGCGACGGTGCTCAAGACGAGCGCCGGGGCTAAGAACCCAAAAGCCCTGCTCGTTGAGAACAAGGATTCGTACATGCTCATGGACTGCGCCACCGCCAACAAATTCTTCGTTGTCGAGCTGAGCGACGAGATCGTCGTTGATACCGTTGTCCTCGCCAATTTCGAGTTCTTCTCTAGCATGATCCGCCATTTCCGTGTCAGCGTCAGTGTGCGCTACCCGGTCAAACCCGATAAATGGGTCGTTTTGGGCGAATATACGGCTCGTAATTCCCGCGATATCCAGCCTTTCCTCATCCAGAACCCTCAGATTTGGGCCCGTTACTTGCGCGTGGAGATTCTTAGTCATTATGGCAATGAGTACTATTGTCCTATCTCGCTGCTGCGTGTCCACGGTACGCGCATGCTGGATGCTTTGCGGGAGACAGACCCGAGTGAGATGGAGATCGAGGTTGATGAGGAAGAAGTCATGCAGCCGCAGCAGCCACAAGAGGCTATGGGGCTGCCAGAGCACAAGGAGGAAGAGCCAGAGCCGGAGCCGGAGATTGTAGTGAATGAGCCCGTAGACCAAGAACAGGTCGTCGAAGAGATAGTAGAACCAGAACCTAGCATCATCACGACAGCGAACCAGACTCTGGTCATGATGGACCAGAGCAGCACGTCGCTCCCCTACTGGGAAGGCGCATATTTTGAGCACATGTATCCAACAGAACAACACACCTGTGGTATTCTTGGTGTGTCTGAGTCGCCCACGGCTCAATCCATGTTGAATTTGGATCCTTCGTCAGCAAACGACCTAAAGTCCCATGACCCCTCGGCTCGCTCTTCTTCATCTTCACCTTCTTCCAACTTCGTGAAGCCCACCACTATTTCTAGACCCAGCCCATCTTCCATACCTAACGGACAGTCGTCATCCTCCGCTGGTTCGTCGTCTGGGGCTAGCGTATCAGGCCATGCATCAGACAAGAACTCGCCCGCATCACCATCCTCATCAGAACCAGTAGCAGTAGCTGTGGCAGCGGCGGCAGCATCTTCGCAATCTAATTCTTCTCCCGGTCGACCCAATGACTCATCCTCTTCGAGGGTATCTAAATCCAATATTCACCACAGCCGAACGGCAGCATCCACATCTCTCAAACCGCCTTCCCCCAAATCCACCACCTCCAGCTCCTCGGCATCCAACTCCCGGTCCAACAACAGCACCAACAACAGCACCAACAACAACAGCAGCAACGGTAGTGGCAGCAGCAACAACAACAACAACAACAACAACAACAACAACAACAACAACAACAACAACAACAACAACAACGCCAAACCCAACGGCACAAGCACAACCTCCGCTCCTAATGCCACTCCCACCGTCCAAGACTCCTTTTTCAAACAACTCACCAAGCGCCTACAGACCCTCGAATCCAACACCACCTTGTCCCTCCAGTACATTGAGCAGCAATCGCGTTTCCTTCAGGAAGCCCTCGCCCGTCTGGAGCGCCGCCAAGTCTCCCGCGTCGATGCCTTCCTCGACTCGCTCAACCGCACCGTGCTTTCCGACATACGCGACCTGCGCACCCAGTACGACCAGGTCTGGCAGGGCACCGTCATCGCCCTCGAGTCCCAACGCGACCAGTCCGAGCGTGAGCTGCTAGCCCTCAGTGGCCGGCTCGGCGTTCTCGCCGACGAAGTTGTGTTTCAACGCCGCATGGCGATTGTGCAGAGCGTGCTGTTGTTGGGGGTCTTGGCGTTGGTTGTGTTCGCAAGGGTCCTACCCGCGGGGAGCGGCAGTTTCGATCTGTATTATCCAAGCCAGCTGCTCGCGAGGGGGAGAAGTGGATTAAGTAGTCGGGAGGGGAGTCCGGGATACGATCCAGCTACTCCGCCTACTGTCAAGCCGATGGCGTCTACGACATCATCTACTATTTCACGCAGTGAGTCGCTGCTGCGACGCAGCTCTTCAAGACTGCGCGCCTCCACGGGTGATTACGTCCATAGCGACTATGAGGACGACCACCACCATAACCACCGTCCTTCCTCCTCATCCTCCTCCATAATCCAATCACGCCTCAACCGCCCCCAACAATCCCAACCCCAAACCCAATACCTCGACATCCCCAAACCCTCCCTCCATCAGCTCCACCAACATCAACACCACAGCCAACAACAACATCAACGTCCCTCCACTGCTGTCTCCGAATCCGACGGCCTGGACTACTACACCCTGGCGTCTTCCACCTCCGGGCTCACCACCGGCAGCGATACCGGCTACGACTCTGAGCCCGGCACTCTCAGCCGTCCTGCCCATCAGCAAAGCCAACTCGGCACCAGTCCCTCCTCTTCTATCAACAGGAACTTCTTCTTCTCAGCTTCGCAGCGCCGCGCCGCCATACCGGCGGAAACCGACTCCATCCCCTCTCGCCCTAGTGCGAGCGGCGTTGCAGGAGGAGGCGCCGAAAGCGACGACGCGACCAACTGCCACGATCCTGCTGCCCCGCAACCGTTATCACTCTCCGCTCCGTACGCGGATTTGTTAGCTCAGAAAGCGGAACGCCAACTGACGCCTGCTTCGGAGCCTGATCTGACGGAGTTGGGGAACCCCGGATCAGCTGGGAGCGGGAATGTGGGCACAGGAGGTGGGGTATACGGACACAGGACTGCGAGGCCGCCCATGTCGACCGTGGGGTCGGAGAGGAAGCCGCTGCCTGCTTTACCGGAGGATCCGGATCGAGGGGAACATGAATGGTGGCCAGAAGGGGGAGGGGATAGAACTCTTCTGTAAGCAATAGAGGGTAAAACTTCTTATAGATTAATGAAAAAGTGTATTATGACTATTTCCAACCTCGTGTTCTCAAATCCGCAAGCACTTCTTTGGTTCTAGTTACCCATGTATTGACTTTGCGATTATATAAATGGCAAAATGACGCTTTATTGTTGAGGCAAGACACCATCATAACTCGTCCCTTTCCTACTCACTATGACAGTAGAACCTTAAAGCTCATTTGAATGTTTGAACGTGGTTTACTGTATCGGCCAAATTATGACGAAATAGGGTGGGCTGCCAATCGCATGGGGAAAAGAGACAACAGTAACTATGAAGACAAGGCCTTTCACGAAGCCACGCTGACGGAGAGGGAAGGTTCTGATGACTCCGGGAAAGCGGTAAGAAAAATAACTGGAGACAACATCGATGATAGGTTTGGAGGGGTTTCGGGCGACAAGCTGCCAGTCTATGTCTGCCTTATAGAGCCGGTAGACAAAGCCAAGATCCCTGTTGAGGAAGTCGAGAGATATTCGTGGGGGAGGCTCGGAGGATGGGTCTTATAGTTTTGCTCTCTTTTTCGACCCCAAGGAAGAGTCTGGGCCCAGCTGGAAGGGACGAGACGGAGAGGGGGGGGGGGGGGGGCGA
>JAOYMO020008561.1:0-15878 GCA_025802455.2 Iodosphaeria phyllophila | reverse complement strand
ACGCCACGATCTAGAGGTAGGTGGACTTATCCTCTTCCCCGACGCCCCGCCGTAGGTTCGCCGCTTGACCTACTACCAGTACAGTACAGTAAAGTATCTGCTGCCCCACCCATGATTTTGAAGTCTTCAATATCTTTTTTTGGAATCATTTCTCCCGTTTCGAGTACCTACAGAATATCCTTGAAGCTCAAGGAAGCTCAAGAGTTGGAAGGGACACTGAACTGCTTAGCGTCTAACCGATATTGTTTTGATCGTGGAGACTTGTGGACGGGTCCTGGGAGCACAAACCCACCGGACATGAAACTACCGGTATAATTTGTGTAGCCAGAGAACCACCTTGATGGCTCATCCTGGCCTAATCCCATTTAACTCCGGTTAACGAACTATAATACTATGTTCTGATTGGGCCAGCCAGTGCCGTTTGTGATCCAAAAGACGGGATCCCGTGTTATCATACCAGTACCGGTGAAATGGCCGATTGCTCATCTTTCGTGGCTATCAACTCGTCATGAGCTCCACTCGATATCATTCTTGACTTCGAGGTGGTTTTTGGAACGCGTTGCGGAGTGGGAGAAATCCCTTAGATGGGTGTGACCCTTATCGCCCGAACTTAGCGAATGGGATCAGAAGATCCCGGAATTTATCCGTTCGCTGTCGACATTAATTTCGAGGCTGGATTCATTCAAGTCGTCTTGCAGAAGCATGCTCATGTCTGACCTTGTGGTTTCTGGCCTTGTCCAGTTCAGAGCGTTTCTGGTTCGCATCACGAACTTGGTGCCTCGGATCGAGTTCAGAGCAAAGACAGCTCGGTTGCGTTGCTCATTTGGTGAGGTCCCATTCTTTGCGCGTCTCTTTTCGGCCCAACTTAGAAACAAAGGTGAAGTGGCAGCATCGCCGGTGCAAAACATGGTTGTGGTTACTTCAGCTGCGTCCCAATTCCAGAGCATGATGCCCGTGTCTGGTACTCTTCTGTTAGCACTGGAGTCTGGTCGGATCACCAAGGGGAATGAAGTCCGTCGGGAAAAGCAAATGATTGATTTCCGTACTGAAGATCTGTTCATGGGGGAGTCCGAAGACCTCGATCTGCACCGAGAACCGCTTGATACCGAAACTACCAGCACTGGACACATTGTATCAGTCGAGTGTAGCATTCGCCTTGAATCCATATAGGAGACAGTGCTTCCGCACTGATGTCCAAAGCCTACATGATTCCAAGACTCAGTCAGAACCACGCCGATTCTGTTGGACCCGGCCCGGGTCAAATGACCAGACGGACCGACTGGCCTCCCCCCCTATTCAGGGACGCATCCGGCCTGCTCCTACTGAGACCTACCATTGCAATGCACTCCGAATGCAAAATTGGGAGGCATTCAGGCTACCAGGAGCCAGTAGGCTCGGAGGCACAATGGATCAGGGAGGTATGGGAAAAACCCGATCTGGGGGCACTTTGCATTGGGAAGGTGTGGAAGATTCTGCCTCACGTGTGACTGGGAACGAGGTGGATCTTGGAGTTCAGGTCTGGATGATTTTACACACAAATTTTGTATACTTCAGGGCACTCTCCTCCGCCCACTAGTTAGTGTCTTTTAGAAGTACGGACAATTCTATCTGGTTCTCCCTACCACCGCATCCCAACAGATTCGAATCTTGTCGGTCAAGGGTCTATGAAGTTGCGAAACAATCAAACACGGACACAGAGCAAGCCAGAAATCTGTAGCGATGGTCGCGCCGCCAGATGCTAGCCCTATTGCAACCCTCAAAGGCTGAGGACACACTCCTTTTATGTTTTTCTTCCAGAAGTATTCCATTGGTAAAATATGTTTAGTAGATCACTAGGAATGTACAAAAGCGTTCCGGTAGATGATAAGCTTTGTCTTACTTACGGGTACACGAAAGCCATACTGTGAGCTGATAGGTAATAGTGACTATCGTGAAAGCCACCACAGGAGCGAGAATCGCGATTCGTTGAAGCCTCGTAGCAAAGATACGCCACAGATATAGTGCAACGAAAAACTTGGCCTTGATATCGCCCATCACGACGAGTGTATGCGAGACGTCGAGGAACAGCCATGCGTAGTCCAAGTTAGTGGTGGATGTAATTTGTTCAAGTTCGAGCCCATGTCCGTACCCCACCCCTAGAGTGTCGATTAAGGAAAAAGCGAGCAGGAGCACCTAAATTCAGAAGTTTAGGGTTACATTGAAAGCTTGCGAAGACTGCGTTCTATGTCCCTGAGCCCGCGAAGAGAACAGCAGCGAGATGATTGTCTCGAAGAATGGTGAGTAAGCACGTACAAACGATACACCGTAGGCAAGATCATCCAGACCATAGCCTTGAACAAGGACGAAACGAGTATACAAACGCAAGAAAACAAATAAGAGGGCTGCGCCTGTTAAGCACCACCACGTGATGAGACCGGACTTTTGGTGTTCTGATAGAGGGTGATGTTGCATGTTGGGCTGATCTGCTCATGCCGCCTTTGAGGAGATATACCGTATGTGGTTGTAAAGGATGATATCTCCTAATCGAAAATGAAGACTGCTATCTACAGGCTACGGTGCAATGCCTTATCAGCGACCTGATGCCTCCCCCTCTTCGACTAGGCTCACTTCATAGTGGGGATGGGTCGGGAGATCCTCTCGTGCACTGGAAGTGATGACCGGTAGCCCGGATCGTGTGAGTCTTATGAAAATTCATGATGTGGTTAGCAGTAACCGTGAGCAGCGTACGCAGAACATCAGGCTCTGCAACAATCTTGAAATGAAATTGTACCAGTAGCGCAAGACTGATGGGCGGCTACCCCGTCACTGGGCGGGGTCATTCAGACTTTGTTCTACTCAGTTCGCCCATAGTTTTCCGACAAAAGTGACTTGCTGGAATATTTGGCTAAGCTATAGACTGGCATCAGCGGTTCTCGAACCAACAGTGGGCATCTGCCCGTTCGGTATTGATTGTCCCGGATTCGGGGGACAGCTAGACCGTGCACGTACACAGAAGAGTTTGATAGCTTTCACTAAAGCTGTCAGTCTTGAGAACACGCAGTAGCTCAAATGTCCGATTGGTCACTTTGCCGCATATGTACGGGCAGCCGAGTATGCGGATTCTTGCTACGAGTAGTCGGGAACCTACGAGTGCGCCGTCAAACCCTAGTGGGTTCTAGTTCAATCCAAGGGTGAGACTTAGACCTTAAGCTATTAGCCACACGCTTTGTAATCACTAGTATGAATCGTGACTGACGCATGGGCCAGCCGACCAAAGGTATAAATAAAGCTACCCGTGGAGCTTTTCTTGCTGATAGTTCTGACCAAACTTTGTCAATCCACCCAACCCACCAACCACTGTTATACACACGCGCGCTAACGCTTAACGCAACAAAAAAACCCATCGTCACTACATCGCCATCAGTCACGTCTCATCGCATTTTTACCCAGCATTTGCTGTCCGCTTTTCTGATCGCAGTTTTCCACTTTACATCGCTGCTTTAACTGTAAGCTGGCCGTGGAAGCAGAAATTGTCTGATGATAACACGCTATAGATGTCCTACGCTGAAGGCTCGGTTGACTCCGTCTGTCGCGGTCCGCGCGAAAGTGGCGGTGTTAGCCACCACAGATTCTATGACCTGCTGTGTTCACCCGAACCCCCCCTAGCCAGACAGAGCTTCAATTCCTTGAGCTGCTCGATGGAGAAGCACCGGTTCCGTTGACCCCAGACATGAAGCTATACGAGCAAGCCTGCGCTTATAAAGAAATCGATGGCAATATGGTGTATGAGAGCACATATTACATTCTCAAAAGGGGGGGGAGGACGAGTTCTTTTACACCATTTCTCATACGACGGGCCGTGTGAAAAGTGTCAAATATCTTCGTGGTCTCAATTTGTTCAAGCTGAAGATCGATGACGATGCAGCTTGGCCGAAATTTGATTCCTCCAAGTTCACGCAGGCTCCCGAACCTCTTCCCAAGAATTGTCATGTGAAGCAGCCCTGGCTATGCAGTTTAGTAATGTCAGATGTCTCGCCTGCCAAGCTGCTTCAGAGGGAAGCAGAAGTATGTGAGATTACACTTTGGGCCAGCTGGAAAAATACTTTTCGGAGATTGTTGAAAAGAGGGAAATACTGCTCGGACAGAAGTCGCTACAGCAGTTGACGTTAGGAACGAGGCGGAAGCCGACAAGGAAGGCTAAAAATAAATTGAAAAGACAGTTGAAAAGGGAGCCGACGCACTGAGCATTGGCAATTCTAGGGCTATGAGATCTCGGATGGATTGGGGATTTGACGAAGGGGCTTCGAACGCACCTGAATGTTAAACCGAGGGCCTAAATGTTGCTGAATCACCAGCAGCTTCCTTGACCATACTGGAAATCCATATAGGTTCGGCAATATTCCTTTCCGCAGAGATTGTCGTGATATCTCCTCTCTTGTTGTGGGTCTAGTTACGGGGCTGGATACGGATCGCTTCGCTCCGGCCATAAGACGACGTTCATGAGCGGTTTGATGAGTGAACAGAATGCATATACTGATGATGCTGACGAACAGGAGTCGCCTGGCCGGCCGGAGGCCGATTGTGAGATCTATCTATGGCTCCACCGTGGTGGGCCCATGAGAGGGTATGTAGATGCTGGTGGATGCTCCCAAATGAAGATAGTCTCTGTTGGCCACTCTTTAATACATTAAATAGCCCACGATTTATAGATACATCGGATTGAGCGTTGCTACGCACCCGTTTGTATGAGACCGACCGGCTACCAAGGAAAATTCCTTTTTTGCACGTCTTGTCCTGGAAAAAATGGTCACCCGCTAGAGGTTGAATCGTGGTCTGGTTGTCGAGTGGTTTTTGAGTGGCTCCTGGCCTTCACGAGAAAAAAAAAACAGGTGGTATTGATAAAGAAAATTTCCTCCTGATGGGGGTCTTTTTGCCGGGCATCTTGACTTGAGATAAGTGGGCTCTCAAATCTTGAATGAGGCCGAAGGTCGTGCCAAGGTAGCAAAGGAAGGAGCATTTCCCCTTCGGACTGTTTGTAATTCTCAGGCCACCTAAAATCGGTGTGCTTTGACAACGTAACATATTGTCGGGAGATTCCGGGTCACACTACTGCCTGACTAACGGCACCAAGGTGGTCTTCGCCCACTGGGCACATGCAGATAGCTTCATAATTCTATATTATCTTCATCTACCGACCTCGTCACCATTGTATGCATGCATACATAAATTTGAAATGCCAACGTGTATTCTTCGTGTAACTGACGACCTCTAGCCGGCGTACATTAGGAAGCAATAATGACCAACGCAGCGTGTAACGCTGTGTCGAGCCTCGCCGTGGCGACGGCGAAAGGGTTTGTGAACACATTCTGCGAACAGGGCCAACGTGTGAAGACTGAGTGGTGAGACTAATCTTCCTAAATTATTGAAGTAGAAAGGGAAGAAGAAGAAAAAGGAGGAGGAGAAGACCAAAAGTCTGCGGTTAGCTGGGCAGTCTATTACAGAAAATGGATGGATCCCTAAGCGGGTCCTGATTCCAAGCAAAGAACCTTGTAGAGGGCATAAAGTATATCCACGACTGGTGTCAAGGAGCAAACCCTACGGGGTAAGGTTAGTTAGGCTGGCCTAGCTGGTTTTGGAGTTAAGGTATGGTACACCTATGTGAAACATTTAGCTTCTTCCTCGGCGTTTCGAAGCTTGTGCGAGTCGGAATATAGTGATATTGTGTCTGCTAGTCCATCGAGGTCGCCCTGCATGATACAAGACATAGGACTACAAAATGAATATGAAGAGATGAAGCGATTTGCAGTGCAGGTAATTTCAGCTCATAGTGGCCCATTTCAGATCACTAGCATTTGGGTGGCGGCGAACCAAGAAGTGGATGTTGAGTTGATGAATAGATTCATATTTAACTCAGCTCATACCAGTATGATGTAATCCATGTGGCATGAAGCAAAAAAAGAAAGCACGAACTCTGGCTCAAACACAGGCATTGATACTGTTTCTTTGGGACCCGTATCTGATTTATCCATTTCACTTCGACTGAGGGCTTGATCCCAACAAAGCCAAGAAGGTACGATCTTCCATAAGTTGAAAAGAGAACTTGCCACGATGGAGTTACTTCAGATAGGGAGACTTCGTCATGTAGAGGAGATCCTGAGGGTTATGACCTCGCTTGGATATGAGAGGCAGCTCCTTCTCTTTCTCTCGGTCGTAGGTGTCGCTCGAGTTCTGGATCTAGACCGGGCAAGGCCAGTCGTTACTTCCTCGTTTTGTAGTTTTAAGATTCTGACTGGATGTGGGACCGACACGCGCCTTCCTGACCAAGCCAGTTGATAGGGTTAAAAATCGGTCTGGTGGTCAAAATTCAATGCTCTGAAGTTCTTTTTCGAGTCTCCTGAGACCAAATTCATTTAACGGTCTATCTGTCGTACTACGTCACCATGGCGTGTGATTGCCAATGGCGCCGTAATAAAGACGGCGGTCGTTACAGGCGTGTTCATTGTAATAATCTATTTTGCCCGTATGATCACCATGACAGCCAGCACGCCGACAGCAACAGTAAGAACAATGACGAAGACGACGATCAAGAGCTGCCTCAGTATGCGTTGATCCATTCCCGTTACATCATCGTCGATAGCACCAAGACTAACCACGACCGCATCTAGGACGCCATCCAGAACGCCGATGAGGAGTAGAAGGCGGGGGCCGGGGTCAGCCCGGAGGACATCAAGAACCCCTTCGCGGGTGGCAACGGCAGTAGCCCCACCACCACCACTAACCCCACCCTTCGCTCAACAAAGAGCTATGACGATACCTACGACAGTCAGCGTCGCAAGGGCCACCACACCAACCCCATCAATGTCTCTACCTGCTCCAGCATCCGGTACAACAACTCTCACACCATCAAGGATTCCTCACTCCTCATCCCGAACCCAGACTCGTATGAGTTCCAACCTTGCCCTCCTAGTTGCTGCACCACCAAGGACCCCAAGACCCCGACGTCCTCTTCCACACCCACCAGCTCCTCCTCCTCATGGGTCGCCAACCACGCCAACAAGGCGAATCCACACATCTCGCCCCCTCAGAACTCCAAGTGTAGCAGTAACACCAACGACGTCAACAGCTGTGATGGTAACGACACCATGCCAGCCCGAATCACCCAAGGACCCTACCTACAACCTTGAGTAACCCTGGGGCCGTCGAGCATCCGCCAGAGCGCAACATAGGCCTTCGACCTCTCTCCGCAAAATTCGTCAACATCGACTATTCACTTTGCTATCTTATGAAGAGAACAGAGAAGAGAAGATGACGTCTTCGGTGGAGACATGCTGGCGAAAGACTTTGAGAGCTGGGCATGGAGGAACAGCGGGGGCTATGCGAGCGACTAATTAAACGGATTATATGTCTTGCAAAACACGACCTCCTAACGGCATCATAATCCTATGTCCGACATAAGGCCTGCCTGCTATACCAGTCCGATAGAGTACTCTTCTCGCGGGCCAACCGACCTTTTCGGAACTTCGGTGTCTTTCTTGCCCGGATGTGCATGCCTGCCTATTCTAGCTGGGAGGCGGGGGTCGAGGTCAGCCCATAGGCCACCGAGGACCCCATCCCGGGTGGCTACGGCACGACCACCACCAATGACCGCACCATTGGCCCGGCACAGGGTCAGGACAGCGACAACGACTGCAAGCGTGCCGCGTGCCCCCCATCCACCCCATCAACGTCTATTTCCGCCCGGGCGTTGGCCACAACAGCCCTCACGCTCCCAAGGCCTCCACCCCCACCACCTCGAACACTGGTCCGCACGAGTTCGAATATTTCTCTTCTAGTGGCTGCACCACCAAGGGCCCCGCAGCCTCAACGTCCTCTCCCGCCCCTACCTCCTCCTCGTAACCTCCCTACCACGCCAACGAGGTGAATCCGCGCTCCCCACCCCTCCAGGACCCCAAGTGCGGCGATGGCGACGACGTCGCACCAGCCCGAGCCGCCCAGGGATCCTTCCGCTGACCCTCAACACCCCACGAGCCCCGCTAATTCTAGCGATACCGCATAATAGTATGTACCGGCGCTCCGGTAAAATAACTAGCAAGTAGCAAGGGGCTTCGAAATGATGAGGCGTGAGACAGGGGGTTAATCGAACCAAGTAGAGGATACCGGTATCAGACGGATCTCCAACAAGACTGGTACGGTACTTTTAGGATCAGAAAGGGGGCGTTTGCTTTGGCCAGTCAGGGGTAAACCCTGGGGCAAGGGGTGCGGCTCGGATGTCGGCAATGGTGAGGGGTACAGTACCCACCTGCAGAAAGCTTCCAGAAGTTCCATGCATTTGCGGAGAGACTGTTGGATGAGCTGTGTGTCTATCGGATAGACGTAACGAATAGATAGCAAATGCAAAAACTCGTTGAGGATGATTCTTATGATCCAGCATGCTTTGGTAGACACACCAAAGACTGCATCTATCTACGGCTAACTTAGCGAGCGAAATGTGCGGTTATCCCAGAAGTTGGTCCCATATCCACAGAGTCCAAGCTGCCACGCACCCCACTTCATTGCAGCTCGCGATGTGGTGAGCAATGTACCGGTACCCGCTTTCCAACTACATGACAACTGGAATTGGGGAGAACATACTCTCACACGAGTTGAATGAGAGCAAAGACTGGAACGTATGAGGAGGGAATGGTCACTACGCTCGATAAACACGAACGTGATCCACAATGGCCTCTGACGGCCGCCCCGCCATCTCCCTCCCTATCCGTGAGGACCTTACAACCCGCTCACCCTCGCCCTCACCCAGCTCCCCCACCACGCGTGCCTCGAACCCGCTCTCCAGCAAAATCACACACGTCCTTTCTACCTCGTACACGGACACCGAATTCCGCTCTGCGCTCTCACTTCTCGACGCCCGCGACCTCTCCAACACGCCCGCAACACGACGGCAACTTCGTCTGGACATCCAACGCGAAGTACTGGACCGCAATGCAGCCATCGTGACGGACTTCGGCCTCGTGGCGCAGCAGCTGAAACGCATCGGGACGACGATCAACCGGCTGAACCAGAGCTATTCGGCCATGAAAGCGCACGTGGAGTCGGCACACGCGGCGACGAAGCCCACGCTGGCCGAAGCTGAGGCGCTGATGGCGCAGCGCCACGACGTGGAGCGTAAGCAAGCGCTGCTGCGGGCATTCAACGCGCATTTCGTGCTGTCGGAGGATGAGGTCGAGGTCCTGACACTCTCGTCGTTGCCGGTGGACGATCAATTTTTCTCGCTGCTGGCGCGCGCGAAGCAGATCAGGAAGGACTGCGAGGTTCTCCTAGGGTTCGAGAACCAGACACTCGGGCTAGAAGTGCTGGAAAGAACGCAGAAGCACTTGAACCAGGCATTTCAGAAGCTGTATCGCTGGGTGCAGAAGGGGTTCAAGACGCTGAATCTGGAAAATGCGCATATTGATCCTGCGGCTAGACGGGCATTGAGAGTGTTAGCTGAGCAACCGGCCTTGTTTCAGAATTGTCTGGATCTGTTTGGAGATGCGAGGGAACATATGGTCGGGAATTCGTTCTTCGTGGCGCTGACGGGCACTGAGGCTGCCACAGGGAGACAGGTTGCGGGGGTCAAGCCTATTGAGCTGGTGGCGCATGATGCTCTGAGATATGTGGGCGATATGCTGGCCTGGACGCATTCGGCGACTGTGGGAGAGCGGGAGGCGCTGGAGACATTGTTCGTGGCCGAGGATGAGGCTGGCGGGGACAATATTGCCAGGGAAATACAGGAGGGGAGAAGGGATAATGAGTTGTGGAGGTTGATGAATGAGGATGAGAATAAGAAAGGTGATGGAGATGATGGAGATGATGGTGGTGAGGACAGATATGACGCCATCAAAGCCTTGAACGAACTTGTGGATAGGGACGTATCGGGGGCCGCGCGTATCTTGCGCCAGCGCGTGGAGCAGGTCATCCAAACGAACGAGGACACCATGCTCGCATACAAACTGGCCAACTTACTAGCCTTCTACCGCTTCACCTTCGCCAATCTGCTAGGCCCCAACTCACTCCTCCTCACCTGCATCAAGAATCTGGAAAGTGAAGCTTTGCGCCAATTCCGCTCCTTAATGCGCGACCATATCGCCACCCTACAGGGAGAGTTGCAGCACACGCCCTCCGATCTTGGTCCCCCGGACTTCCTGCATGATGCCCTGACCCAACTGAGCGCTATATTACAGACCTACGAGTCATCTCTCGCTTCTTCGGCTCCACCTGCATCCGAAGACACACCCTCTAACCCTGACGATGGCAACCCCAAAGACGAAGACCCCCGCGAAGCCCAGTTCCGCCCCATCCTCGCCGAGGCCTTCGACCCCTTCCTCACCGGCACCGAGTCCATCTCCCTCAACATCGAGCCCCCCGCCAGCTCCGTCTTCCTCATCAACTGCCTGCTCGCCGCGCAAGCCACGCTCCTGCCCCACGCCGCCTCCTTCACAGCTACCCGCGTCGCCGAGCTCAAGCACAGCATCGCCCTGCACGAGCGCGTCCTCGTCGACTCCCAGTACCTCTTCTTCCGCACCTCGTCGGGCCTCGACACCCTCATCTCGGCCCTGACACCTTTCTTCCCCCCGCCTTCATCCTCGCCCTCCCCACCCGTTCTCGATGAGGAGGCGAGGGCTAAGATTCGCGCCCTGCCGGCTCTGCAGCTCCCGAGCCTCGCCGCGGCTAGTCAGGCGTTAGACGATTTCCTCCCGAACGCGCTCATGGATGCTCATGAGAGGCTGCGCTATCTCCAGGACTCGGGCATTGCGAGGCGCACGACGGAGGAGGCGGCCGAGCGGTTTTGTGGGGATTTTGGGGGCGTGGAGGCGGTTTTGGCGGCTTGTGATGGGGATGTGGATGCGGATGCGGATGAAGGGGATACAGGGGAGACAGGGGATGGCAGGGAGAGGTTGAGGGATGTTTTTCCGAGGACGGAAGGGGAGATTAGGGTGTTGTTGTCATAGCTGCTTGGTTTGGAGAGTCGTGATGTAGAGCTACCTTGGTACGTGGCTTGAGGCCGCTCTGTATTGAAGTTTCACGAATACAGATATGGACCTGGCGTGAGCATTCAGGCTCGGTTCCGTTCACGATGATAAGGACAGGCCGTTTATGAATTGGGTTGAAGCGACCTTTGAACTAACCTATCCGTTCATCGTTGTTTAGTTGCATGCATTGGCATATTGTCAAGATCAATTGACGTGAACGGCACAACTATAGCTGACTTGTCGCAAAGCGGCTGTTCTCCAGACCTCCAAAAAGCACCGGGCGATGATGGCCAGTGCTGATGTTATCAGGGTTTGCACACGTACGGCTGAACTGGTCTGGTGCTACCTCCTGAGATGATAAACGACGGGGGGAATGGCCCCATCTCCCCGAAAGTCTGTTTCTGAAATTACATCTCGTAGGAAATTTCCTTCCAGAATTGCACTTTTGTGCACCTTTGCGCTTTCCGATACACGCGTTCTGCCCCTTTCAAAAGGTGCTCGGGTTTCAAAAGTGCGACAGAGACAGACTTTCGGACAGGTGGAGATCGGACCAGGATGATTACACAGACTCAAAACCCACCCTCACATACGCCCAAAATGTTAGTGTCTGTCCTCAGGCGTCTATATACAACATGCTCGGGCAACGCCTCCATATGTTCATCATATCTTTTTTAATTTATTATTGCTCTAAGTGGAGCGGTGCCCCTCTTTCGAACCTCTGCTTGTTTTCCCGAGTGGGACAAAAAACCTTTGTAGGTGCCAAAAACCGTCTCACTGCGCTCTGCTCCTCTATGTTTCGTTCCTCTTCACCTAGTGTGCCTATGCGCTGCTGCATTGGGCGGCGCACTCGGCCCGCATGTTCATCATATCGATCATGATGTTTCGCAGCAAGTCGCCTGCCATGAGTCACCTACCTCCTCTGGTCACGAACCCCATGACCACTCCAACTATTCAGAGTCCCATTGTATCTTGGGCAACTCATCAATGGGATTCATCTCCCTCTTTTCAAGGACATACGCCTCGGCGCGACTGTCCCCGTCACTGTCCCTCCTGAAAACTTCAGAGAGGTCCGGTCCTGTTCATTTTCTCACAATCAGCACCCCCGATGTATCTGCGACCAAAAGTTTTCACCATACCAGGGTCGACGCATGAGAATGTGGACACGCGACCTCGCAGAGCGTTAAGCACGCCTTGCCACGTATCGTCTATGAGCCATCCCGTAAGGCGTAGATGAAATGGCTTTGCCATGGACTGCGATATCCGTCTCAGCTCCCCATATCGGAAGGGGCCTTGGAAGTCAAGGTAGTCAAGCTTGTCCCACTTCCTCAGCGCCATCAGATGTCCCATGCTGACCGAGGGATTCTTAAGTGTCTGTTGCGCCTTCACATCCCAGCGCGTTGAACTGAAGAGTCAGTCTACGAATGGACTTCGACGTCGTGAGACATTCCAAGTAGTCGGCGAGCACTTGGTACTCAGCAGACGCTCGAGAAGGACATAGATTCTGGCCGTCTAGACCTCTGCTGGTGGATGAGTGAGTGACGAACAGGAAGCCTCGAGGTCTTCCCACTCCTCCTCGTTCATGGCGAGACAGGAAAGACTCTCAGATGGTGCCACCTTATCTCCAGTGATCGTAGCTCAACACCAGCACGATGGACAGCTATCGGGATATCGATGAGGAGATGTACGGGAGGCGGTCCCAAGGAAAAAGGTCGTTCGTCGTGCCATCCTACGAATTCCTCATCGGATTCCCAAGCATTGAGATCCTTCCCTACTCTGTACCTTCCATATCCTCCACCGCAGTCCCATCCGTCAATGGAGCCTGTCAGCTTTTGCTGAAGTTAGGCCGGATCCTTTATGTCCGTGTACAAGATGCGTTTTGAGCGATGAGATTGGACGTGATCCCTGTCCGTCATAACCAGATGATGCATACGACGGAGTTTGGCCATGGCAACAGCGAACCGGAAGACTAGAGCCGCCTGCTGCGCCTGTTCAAGCGCGTATCTAGATTTATATTCTGCGTGCGCTTTTTGCAAAAGCCCATTTTGGTGTTTTTTCCGGTGAGAACCACCAATTGCTGCCCGGTTCCATTGTTCGAACAAGTCCATGGTGCGATCCTCGGCATAATCCACGGCGCTGTAGCTGTTGTGGGAACAGCGCTGTGAGCGTGTGCTGTCATTGTCGTCGTAGTTCTCATAGATGTCATAACAATCTTTGTCATCGGAATACTCGTCAAATCCATCAAATTCTTCATACAGTTCTCCCACCTCTTCCTCATATTGTTCCTCATATTGTTCCTCATATCCTTCCACATATTCTTCCTCATCGTCCTTGTCTGATTCTTGTTTCCAATCGTCTTCCCACGAATCCATGTCGGAAGATAGCCGCTGTATGCAGTGGCCTGCAAAGACACGTGCATCTCTGACCAACCGCGAGCCATAATAGTCCAAACATACCTCCACCGATTTGACCCCTAGCTTGATGCTCGGGTGATTTGCTATCCCCTCCAGCTGCGTCAAGGAGGCCTGGTCCATCCTGATCGCGACCGTATCCAGGAGGAGAGGTGAGCCGAGGACACAGAACAGTTGGCATGTCGCGCGGACATTTGCGATAGCGGCGGAGCCATAGAGAGGGGGAGCCTGGTCGGCCTTGAGAATATAGAAGATGTGCAGTAGTATCTCGTTCGGCAGGCTGAACACGCTGGTCCTTAGAATGTTCGCTACACGGGTACCGGTGCGGCGCACACGGATCGGGATGTACCAGTCCCATCGTGCCGAACCCTTGGTGCGGGATTCCATGCTGGTGATGCCGGCAACACGCGATGTGACGCTGCTGTCGCCCATCCGATTCTGCCCTGTGATGATGATGATGATGATGATGCTCTTGTGTTGTCCCCTACCGGTAGACTGCGTACTGGTGTAGACCTCAGCCCCTTGAATTCGAGTAGCTGTGGAGTCCGCAGGGGTATGGAATTTTATCGCGATTGCCGGCAGGGTATGCTGCAACTCTTGTGGATCCTGGAGATCCAGGCTTATGTAAGCCTGACGCTTAAGTAAGCGGCACGAGCGATGCAAAGGGGCACAACGTGTAACAGACGATGTGACAGAAGTCGTATGAGATATTAAGTCTTATTTGGTAGATAGATTCGTGGAGTGAATCAATCAACCATCATGCCAGACACAACGACTTACTAGGCATTTGCAGACGCTTTACAGAGGGCTTCCGACTGCCACGAGTCCCGTGTCTAGGTGTATACCCGAAAGCACACCCTTAGCGAGGGACCCACTACTGTGGATCCCAAAAGCCCTACTTTTATTACGGTGAGGACTGTGGCTCTGGTGGCTTGGCCCCCCAAATATTGGCCCCAGGCAGCCACACGCGCTATACGCTCGCAAGGATGCGAGCGAGCCTTTTATTGCAGATTCGGCCGAATTGGCCTTCATCTGCTTCGACCAATTTTACACACTTTTCTGGCTACTGATCATTCGCATAAGCGTGCCCTAAATTACTGGGGCTCTTGTGCGGAGTGACCTCGCCGGAGAGTGCTCTTTATCGCTATCATAAAGGCAACACTACATTAGCTACTGTGCACTGTGTAGCGCCTGCGAGCCGCATATACCCCAGTAAGTTCCGAGCAAAGTAGTTATTCGCACCAAAATGCCCGATTTCAACGCTGAAATTTTGTTAGGCAACCACAATTGCCGCAACAAGCTACGTATATAAAATTGTTCCAAATTGATCAAATCCTAAAATACTTAGGTTTTGCTCAATTTGAATGGACACTACGAGGCCCAGCTATTGAAAAACTCACTTAGAGATTTTGCCCCACCAATAAGCTGAGAATTTTGGTAGGAACGACGCTTGTAGCGAGATTTTTGAGGGCTGGGCCTCGCAGTGTTCATTCAAATTGAACGAAACCCAAGTGTGTTCGGATTTGATTAATTTGGAACAACTTTATATACATAGCTTATTGCGGCGATTGTGATTGCCTAACAAAATTTCAGCGTCGAAATCAGGCATTTTGGTGCGAAAAACTACTTTGCTTGAAACTTTTGTTTGTTCACTTGTAGATAGTCTAACCTACTGCGTATGGTACCGTAACAGCTCCAAATCTGGACGATTTACGACGAGGCTTGGATGGGTTATCCGGTCAATTCAAATCGAGATGTGAATGAACCAGCAAGTCCTTGAAGCAGCTGAGACCTATCTCGAAAAACCAGTATCCGCCATGTTCAATGTTGTCCGCCCGTCCAGGGATCAGGGCCTTGCCGACCTTTCAGTTGTCCCTCGCTCGCCCATACGGTAAGAGAACATTGCCCGTTTCATATCAAACGCCAAACGGACCACCTTCCTCACCAGTTTTAACCAGAGAATGAGTAGAAGTGGCATGGATTGGCCACAATATTCATTGTTATCCTTTTCGTTCTCGTCCTCGTCCTCATCGTCATCGTCTTCGTCGTTTTCGTATTCGATGTCTTCGTCTTCGTCGTTCTCGTCGCCCAACGCCACCGGATCCGGGAGGGACGCTATCAACTTTCGCACGGGGTTGTGATCGTACGTCCCACGCACATAAGCCGTAGCCCGACTTTCTCTCTCCCCCGGATGTGTCACAGAATCTAGACAATTACCAAAAATCCATTGCGTCTTCCCGTGACCTAGCTCATGAAGGTCCAATTCCGCCCCGCAAACCCAGTCGCTCCGAAAATCAATACCCGAGTCCTGGGACAGACGGGCTCGGAGCAAGTCCAGTGTCTGTTCCCAGCTCCCTTGGATAATGCCGCTGTCTAGACGCAGGACAAGTTTTTCCCTCTCCTCGATGGAATATTTCGCCACGAGCTCCTGCAAATCATCCATCTGGAACGGACCTGAATAATTGATGCATTCGAGGTTGGA
>JAOYMO020008470.1:0-15885 GCA_025802455.2 Iodosphaeria phyllophila | reverse complement strand
CTGGTACATTCGATTCTAAACCACATGGCACGAGGGCTATGAAACTACAGTTTATCAGAGACTTTGATAATATCATTGGTAAGATGATGACTGTTAAACACTTTGGCTATACGCCAGACAACGTTCCGTTTATAAATACAGGAAAAGCAATAAGGGATTATGAGTAAATATTTAGTTAAAACAGTATATAATTACGACGATGAGCGTAATATCCAGTCCTTCTGTGTCGTAACAGAGAAGAAATACGACAAAATACAAAAGAAAATCGACGACTTCTTAGATAGAGGTGAAGAACCAATCACTGTGCACTTAGGTGATGGTGGAAGCCTCCGTTTCCATAATTCTGATGCAGTATACTCTGTTAGGAATATGGAAATAACTATCATTGACGATGACACTTATGATATGTTCAAGAAGATATTTACTAAGTCTTATGGTGAGTGCAGCTTACGCACTATCTATGGTGCATTGAAAGACCAGTTGTTCATTGAAGAGACTTGTGACTGTGGAGGTGATGATGAATAATCTCGATATATTTGCGCAGATGAATGGTTTGACTGAGAAATTGGTTGAGACTGTTGGTCAAGCTAAAGCAGAGGCTATCAAGGATGAAGAGATTCAACAGATGCCTCCAATGAACATTGAGCAATTACTTGCTCAAGCTCCACGCAAACTGCGACGTAAGTTGCAACCACATAAAAAGTTCAGCAATCAGTTGAAAGCTGCTGCTCAAAACAAAAATAAAAAATGATGAAAGAAAGAAAAGTTATCCATATTGACATGGATAACACGCTATGTGACTTCACTACACCGTATCTGAACGCACTTCAGGATGAACCTGGCATTGCATACCCACAGTCACAGTTGGACTTCTTCAGGAAGCTTAAACCGCTACCATTCGCTATCGAAGTGACGAACTTACTTCGTTTGCATTTTGATGTTCACATTGTTACAAGGCCATCTGTGGATAACTTACTTTGTTTCACAGAAAAAGCATTATGGATTCGCGATCATTTTGATCGTGAAATGCTTGTTAACACCACAATGACAGGGTATAAACACAAGTTTATGGGTGATTACCTTATAGACGATAACCTATGGCCTGGATTCATTGGTGAACAAATCCATTTTGGACAAGAACCATTTACTAACTGGGCTTCGGTTTACAGTTATATAATGACTAAGGAAGGATTAATGAATTAATGTCAGAATCAACACCAGAACACCACGCAATACCTATTGAATTGGATGAAGAAGAGTTCTTCACCCTGTTAATCTCCGCATCTATGGTTGGCCATATAATGCATCTGCAGAGTAAAAGCTTCGCTGAACATAAAGCTCTTAATGAGTTCTATGAAGAAGCGTTAGAACATGCAGATAGCATCATTGAAGCTTATCAAGGAAGCACCGGAGATATCGTTAAGTATGATATCGCAGCAATTAGCGATTACAAGCTTGCTGACAAGACACCTCTAATTTATTTAGAAGGTCTCAAGGCTATAATAGAGGAAAATCGTTATAAGATCATTCCTAAAGATTTGAGCAACATACACAACGAACTTGATAACTTCATAACCGCTATCGATAGCGCCGTTTATAAACTAACATTCTTAAAATGACAAAAGCTGAACGTCTTGGGATAGAGAGTAGAATCATATCTAATTACTTTGAACTTGATACATTACGACCATACGACAACTTAGCGGATGTCGATTCCCTCATAGGTCTCGTAGAAGCTAAAGGTTATGATTATACTCTTATATCGTCTAACAGGTCAACATCTAAGACATTGGTTGCTTATTTCCAAGAACAAGCGCTACCTTATCGTCAGAGTGTCTATTCTAAGAATGCTAAAAACAAACTGGATTTAAATTACAAACTAATTCTTAAATTTATAGAAGATGACAACAGAACAGAGGAACCTACTGATTAATTTCAGACAACCGGACTACGCAATTCCTGAAGAATTTAACCTTATAAAGGTAGTGTCTAGAATTCGTGGTGTGTTTTTACCATACTACAATTTAGGTGAGCATGAATATAAAGTTATGACTGACCTTAGAAATGGCGTTATGGCTTCTTACATGGCAATCAACAGCACACAAGTTTTTGATAGATGTGTAGACTTTATCAACACGTACAATATAATCATTCAACCATTAATCAATGAGTCTATTCAGAACACACGCACAAGCGGAACAGAGTTTCAGCCAGAAATGCCGTAGACCGTATTTCTATGTTTTAGAGAACGGTAAAGCAGTATGGGTATACACTGCGAAGAACGATAAGGTTCTTCGCAAACACATAGCCTACGGAGTCACATACATGACTCAGAAGCAATTCGACGATGCAGTAGACTTTATAAACAACCCATGAAATACAAATTAATCAAAACATACCCTGGCTCAGGAGCTTTGGGTGACATCGTAGAACAGAGTGATTTAACTAACTATCCTGAGTACTATAGGCGTATGATAAGCTTAAGTACTTACGAAGGTGGACACATCTTTGAAGGTGATACTTATTACACTGTATTCTTTCAGAATGCTGGTTCACTACCGCTATATAAAATCAACGGCCCTTACATCATGAATGAGATAGGTGATCCAGTGGCTTGGTCTACAAAATGTGAATACTTCAAAACAGTTACCGCTGCTATGGACTACTCTAAGAGATATGTTAAAGTGTTCTCTTTGGATGACGTAGAGAAGGTATTCGAAACAGCGACTAACACGTATGAGATGATCAAACGTTTACGTGGATTAGCGAGTAACTCACATGCCGAAACTAAGTTCATATGATCAGATAGAAAGTAAGCTCAGATTTCTTGTCACAAAGACAGGACTACGGAATGAAGACATGGTACAAGGCATTGCTAACATAGCAATGAAAACTGTAACAGACGAACTCCAAACACTGTATGAAGTGATGTTAGAACATTGCGCTACTATCGATCCAGCTTCTGAGATAAGAAACGAGATTAGAGAGCTTAGAAATGAGCTCATAAATAAATTATTGAAATAAATTTGTATTCCTATTACAAAGTTATTATCTTTGTATTATAAGATTTCGAAAGAGGTCTTATAACTACGGTCTATTGGTCCAACGGCTAGGATAGTGGATTGTCGATCCATTGGTGAGGGTTCGATTCCCTCATAGACCGCCTAAAACTAAAAAATGTAAACATGATAAGGGCAAATGTAAGTTATCTACACATCGTAGACACAAATAAATGGAAATGGGCTCTCGCTGATTCCAATGGAAAACCACTTTGCAAGTGTATGGAGGAATTCAACACATTTGAAGAAGCGGAAAAAGATTACACCCATCATCACCAGGATATGGAGAGTAAACTTAAGTTTTAAAGTATAATATGCATCAGTAGCTCCAACGTTAGAGCGTCTGTGCTCCACACAGAGGGTTGTGAGTTCGAGTCTCACTTGGTGCTCAAAAACAAGCTTTATTAAGCTAAAATGCGGTTCTGGTGTAATGGTTAGCACGCTCCAAATCCCAGGAGTAAGAGAACGACGTCTCCCTGTAGTGGGGATCAGGCGGTAGTGAATTAGGTCGCAGTTCGACTCTGCGGGACCGCACTTAAAAATGGGGCTGATGCGATGGTATGCACTCGTCTTTTGCAAGGATGTAGTATTGGGTTCGAGTCCCACACGCTCCACAAGTCGCCCTGGGACCTCGTCAGGGAATTGAGTTATCGACGGCAGTCTCGATAAGACATAATTACGCAGGATTAGCTCAGCGGTTTAGAGTCGCCGGTTTACAACCGGTGTGTCGCTGGTTCGAATCCAGCATCCTGTACTATGGAAATGATATATGAAAGTGATAGTGTAAATCGTGTAGTGTTTCATTATAATAAAGCTCACAATCAAGATACAAGTATTCCTTGTTGGATTGTTAAACACAAAGGTGCTACGTACTACGTAAATCATCTTGACAGTGAAGTAGGCTTTACCACTAAAGAAACACCAGATAACGATCACACAAAAGGTGCGTTACAGTTTAAAGGTAAATTAAAGATTACAACAAAAGATGGAGAAACAACAGCTGAAATTAGGCGATAAAATTAAAATGAAGTTGGTACAACCAGCTATCAAGTGTAGTGGGAGAGACGATGTCACTTGCCATTATAGAGGTAAAGTCGTACAGATACTTCCCTTATTAAAAGTTGCTCATATATCTTTTAAGATGTATGGTGATGAGATTAAAGGTATGTACGACATGGAAAACGAAGTGTTCTTAAATGACGGTCTACAAGACGTCAAAATACAATATCCTAAAGTTTGCTGCTTTGATTAAAAGCAGATTTAAGCAGAAGACGCCGAGTGGTTAGGCGCCAGATTGCAACTCTGGTTCGAAAGTATGGAGGTTCGAATCCTTCCTTCTGCTCTTTAATTAGGTCATATGGCCGAGTGATTAGGCAGGGCTCTGCAAAAGCTCTTACACTGGTTTGAATCCAGTTATGGCCTCTATGGAAATAGAGCGTATTGATACACTTGAATTTGAACTCGAAGATTTACAAATCAAGTTTGATAATGTTCAGAGACAATTCGATGAAATGGATCAGAAATTTAACCTTTTAAATAGTAAGTTGGATGCTCTCTTAGAAACATTCGATAATCAATTCAAAGTGGTTGAAGAAACAATAGACAATATCAACTGGGAACTAACAAAATTAACAAGATGGAAATAAAGATTTCAAATGCACTTAAAGTGCTAAAAGATCAGATGCCTTTAAAGAGATTCATAAGCAATCTTTTAAAAGGTAAATTAAAAGGAATACTGCACATAAGGAGCCATATAAGGCATGCTGAACCTGGTGAACCAGTTAAGTATAAGATGCAGTATACGAAAGCTCTTGCTAAGAAAGCAGCAGCACGAATGGGTAAGAAGCACAACACACGCTTTGATGTCTACAAATGTCTATACTGTGATTTCTATCACATAGGTAAGTATGGAGTATATCTAAAGAAATAAATTGCGAGGACCGCCGGCTGTGGCTCCAGGCTCATAACCTTGGACTTGGCGGGTTCGACTCCCGCCCTCGCAACACTTCTATAGCTCAAAGGTAGAGCAAACGGCTTTCAATCCGTATTATTTCGGTTCGAGCCCGAATAGAGGTACCACGGATGACGCCCAGGGCAGGTTAGACGGTCTGTAAAACCGAACTGCATGGAGTTCGAGTCTCCTCCATCCGACATTTTTAATTAGATGTAATATGATCAATCAAGTGTTTGAAACAAGCAAGCTATGTAAACCACGTACACGTTACGAAGTATTAGCTAAGGCTATGGAAGAGTTAGGAGAACTAGCTCAAGAAATAATAATCGACGAAGGTTTCCAAGAACGTCCAGCAGGTAAAGATGGAGTAATTGGTGAATGTGCAGATGTAATCAACTGTATCATTGACATCATCTATCTCACAGATCCTACTATGACAGACGACAAATTCAGTTGGGTTATGGGTCCTAAATTGGCTAAATGGAAAGCTTATGCAGCTAAGCAGTCTACTTAAAGTGGAGCCCTTCAATATGAAGGCTAACGATATAAAAGCTCGTATTAAACAAGGTAGTATGTCGCTGAATGGTGTTGCAGTTAAAACAGATGTTGAACTTGATATTGAAGGTGTGATAGTGAATTTTCCAGACTGGTTCTGTAAGAATTTTACGGCACAACAAATGTTTAGTTTGAAGGTCCTTTATGATAATGTAGAAACGTTGTTTAATAAAGACGAAGAATTCTGTGAATACAGTATGGACGCGCTCCCTATACTAAGGGATGTTCAGTTCAATCTACATGCTTTAAAAACATCTAAAAGCACCTATTGGGTGTTAAAATAATACTCTTCTCCCGGAGTTACAGGACCATGAGTTCTGAAGAGAGCCGCTTGATTGTGGCTCTCTTAATTTAAACAAACTATGTTAGAAAGCGATATAGAGAAGCTGTATAGTTTAAGCGAGGAAGAACTGTCGCAAGTTATTGCTCACGCTCATACAGCACTAGACAAAATAAAAAGAAAGGTTGTACCTTTCTTTAGATCAACCACTACTTGTAACTGTATATGTCACAAAAGCGAAGGTGTCAGACATATGATGCCATGTTGTAGTAGGACGTACGAACAATTTTAAAACTATGAGCGTAGAAAAAAGTTGGAAGACAACAGACGGTAAGATGAAGCCTTACATGGGAAAAGGTAAATTTCAAGTGAAGTACAAGGCAGCGTCTTATATGGATCAAGGTCCCATAACAAAGAAAAGCAAACTTATTGCTAAGAATGCTAACAGATCATTAAAGAAATCGGAGCGTCAAGGCGCGAAGAAAGACATCCAAAATCAAATTTAATTATGAAAAACGTAGGAAGTATCGTCGTAATGGGCGGTGGAAGCGGTTCAGTGTACGGCTGAATTACTAAATAACATCAGAGGTTCTCCATGAGTTTAGAAACTAATCAGCAACGAGATAGACTAAACTAAATAACAAAACAAACATGGAAACTCTAAAACAATTAATCAAACAATTAGCAGCTGGTCAACCAGCTTTGAAAAATCAACGCAAAACAATTTACTTTGAAGGTGTAAGAACTCTTACTCCATCTCAGGCTTTCGAGCAACATAGATATAACAGGTATAAACTCAGATTATTAAACGTGGCATACGGTATTTTAAAAGGTAAAACTGTTGAGGAAATGGAAGCAAAAGCGGAAACTCCCATTAATATGGCACAAGTAAATAAAATAGTTGAGAAATACACATTAGAAGTAGCAGCGTGAAACCACAAAGACTAATTACAATTATACGCGAAGATTTAGCACCTGGATACCAGATAGCTCAAACCGCGCACTCAGTAGCTAACTACTGTTTAGCATACAACACAGAAGCATTACGATGGCACATTAAAGGCAACTTTATAATCTCATTGTCAGTACCAAATCTTCAATCGCTTGAGGATATGAGTGCATTGCTTAACAAATGGGATATAGAGCACATCATGTTCTATGAACCAGACATTTCAGAACACACTTCAATTACATTCGTAGAGACAGAACTCTCTAAGTATTTTACTTCGAAGCTTTCTTTGGCAGGGAAATCAGGTACTAAGCTTAAAGATGGCGCTGTCGAGAGAGAAGACTCTCCTTACAATATAAATGATGTAATATAACTAGGGAGCTTCGGCTCCCTCATAGGCGCATAGCTCAATTTGGTTAGAGCACCAGCCTGATAAGTTGGAGGTTATCGGTTCAAGTCCGTTTGTGCCTACATTACACGCACCAGTAGCTCAGGGGTAGAGCAAAAGATTGTTAATCTTTCGGTCGATGGTTCAAATCCATCCTGGTGCTCATTAGATAACTTTTAAACACATAAACAATGAGTACAACAACATTCTTACTTGCAATTTTCATATTGTTCCTGTTATGGGAATTTATGGACGATGATGATAACAGTGGTTTATTCACAAGATTAGCTTAAACATGACTTTACAGCAGAAACTAGAACAATTACCTTTTAAAAAAGAGGTTGAGGAACAAGGAGCGAGTATTTATGCAGTTGGTGGAGCTGTTCGCGATGAGATCATGGGTATTAAGTCTAAAGACTTAGATCTGCTGATTCTTAAAATGCCACTTGATGAAATAACAAGAATATTAGAGAAACATGGTAAAGTTGATGCTGTTGGGCAGTCATTTGGTATACTTAAGTATCAAGACAAGGTTTTGGGTGAAATCGATGTTGCCATCCCAAGAACAGAGAAGAAAACAGGTCAAGCGCATACAGCTTTTGAAGTAGTATCTGATCCTAACCTTCCTATTGAGGACGATTTAAAACGTCGTGATTTTACAATCAACGCTATTGCTATGGGAACAGATGGTAAACATGTTGACCCTTATCAAGGAATTAGTGACATCAAATTCAAAATCATTAAAGCGGTTAGCGCCAAGACGTTCAGTGAAGATCCTCTAAGGATGTTACGTGCTGTACAGTTTGTGTCTCGTTTTGTGAACTTCAAAATTCACACTAACACTGAAGCTATGATAACCGCAAACGCAAACAAGATACAATTTGTTAGCAAAGAACGTGTTCTGATTGAGCTTGAAAAGATTGCTACTAAAGGTAGTGCTTACGTAGCTGGTAAGCATCTGCATAGCACAGGATTGTTTAATTACATTTTTCCTGCCAATTACGGGTTAGCAACAAACGTTAATTTACAAGGTGACTTAGTTAAAACGCTTGCTGAATTGATTTTCTTTCTTACTGAAGCACGCTACGATATGAACTTTTACTTCAGAGATGAGATGAAAGCTGACCGTAATAGTGTTAAAGAATTAGAAGCGCTTATTAGACTTGATGCAGCAATACGCTATTCAGCAGGTCCTCGTAGGGTACGTATGTTTGAAGCTTTTGCTCACTATCCTGCAGTGATTAACACATTTGTGTTCAAGAAATTCAAACACTTACATGACGACCTTGATTTATTTCTAAGGAACAAGCTTCCAAAGAACTTAGCTGAGATCAAATGTGATGGTTATACAATCATGCAGTTTGGTATTAAAGGCGCAGCGATAGGTGAGTGGTTTAAACGTATTGTACGAGAAATCTTGTTTAGTCGTCTTGAAAACACTAAGGACGCTATCTTAAAGTACTTAACAGAGAACATAACTCTTACAAAATAAAAACCGCACATGCGGTAATCGTGTAGTATATCAATTGGTAGATTACGCCGTTTGGATCGGTGAGGTTGTAGGTTCGAGTCCTGCTTACACGACTGTGAGTATAGCTTAATGCAGAGCACTGGATTGTGGATCCGGTAGGTGTGAGGTCGATTCTCACTATTCACCCTAAAATCAAGCAACAATGGGATATTATACAATGAGAGGGAGTGACTTCTATGACTTTATGCGCGTTTACTTGGATAAATTCAAAATTAAAGGCCTTAGGTGGGAAATAGAGATTAGTACTACGAGGAATAAAAAGGCTGACTACCATGACCCAAGTCATCAAAATAAGTACACGATGTACATATTTGATAAGGATAGAATGATAATGAAGAGTGCAGAACAATACGGCTCTAATAAAGCTAACTGGACTGCCGAAGAGTACGCAAAATTCTTAATAACACTTGAAGACGTTATCTAACGTCTTCTAAATGGGCCCTTAGCTCAGCTGGTAGAGCGCCGTCTTGAAAAGGCGGGCGTCACAGGTTCGAATCCTGTAGAGCCCACATGCTGCACCGTATAGAATATGGTAAGTTCGTAGCACACGTTAATGATGGTATGATGGAACTTATCAATGAGAAACTCCGTGAGAAATTAATTGAGGAAATTAACAAACTAAAACAGATAAACCAAGATGAGAATTGTATTTACAGGCCCGCCGGGATCAGGGAAGACAACCCTCTTAAAATCACCTGAACTTAACGTTCATTTCGAAATCTTTCCTGAAGTCGCCAGACAGCTAATAGCGTTATATCCGACGCTATCTCAGGAAAACCTAAACAATCTTATCGAGCTTAACCAAATTAAGCAGTATGACGACTCTGAACGTTCTGTGAGACATTGTATCTTTGATCGTGGAATACCTGACCAACTCGGTTATCGTAGGTATTTTGGTGATGAGATACCTCAAGAACTTGAGCAACATGCTGAAGACTTTCGTTACGACAAGGTTTTCTATTTCCCTTATTGGGATGACATTTACAAACAAGACGCCGAGCGTAAAGAGGACCCTGCAGAAGCCAAAGAGATTGGTGTATGTTTGAAGCTTTCTTATATGCTTCTTGGCTATGAAGTGATTGTTGTTCCTAAAGGAACACCGCAAGAACGTGTTAACTTTATTTTAAGTAAAATCAATGGATCACAAATTTAGAGAGCGGTTCTTAGAGAACCGTGATGAGACAGGTCGTTACATTGTGTATTCAATCCGCACAGGAAAGAGTTACTGTATCGAACCTATCGGAGATGGCCGAGGAGGCGATTGGGGTTCAGAGAACCCAGCAACAAAACAAATCGAGCACAAGAAAGGTGATGGTAAGTACACTGGATCAGTTACTCTCAAGGAGAGTTTGATTACAGTCGAGGAAGGCTTTAAACCAGAACACATTCACATGCTTGGTCCAGGAGAATCAGCGTATAGCTACATTGATGAACTGGATTCTAAGTATCCTAATTCAACATTTGACCTTTTAAAGAATCACCAATGAACATTTTAATCGGTATTGTAATCGGCGTATTAATAACTGCAGGTGTAGTAACTTATGCAGCGCGTCAAGCATTCAAAGGTATATGGCGTTAACCATATAGAAAATTAAATTAAATAATAAATAAGCAAATACGACCATGGCAAGTAATTTTTTCAAAAACTTAACTAAAAGTTCAGACACTATTAAAGAATCGAGAGCACAGATCATCTACGAAGATGTAGAGTCGGCTCAAGACAAACTCATGCGTACTCTGAAAGACGAGGAACGTGCACTGAAACGTAAGTTAGCTACACTGACTGATTTGTATCCGGACTCTGAACTTTCACTGAAAGTGGTTAAAGATGGCTTTAGCGCTGATCAGTGGGTAAAAGAGCTGCAGAACCTGAAAATTCAACTTCTGAATAAGAGAGTTGAGATCATGGCTGCCGACGAGACATATAAAGAACAGTTTGCTGATGAAGATATATCTGAGTAAATCTAATGCGGCTGACCCCTTATTAGTTCGTGATGTTACCGCAGTCTTCAAAGGGCTACAAGAACGCTATGTATTCGAAATCGTAGAGTTTAAAGGTGGAACCTGGACTGATCATGATAATAGAAGGCTTTGCGAAGCAGACGCTTTGATTATCATACCTCCAGAAAAAGACCTGTGTGGCGCAACCGAACGTAATGTCGGCAAAGGTCAGCATACAATGGTTGAAACTTATTGCAAATTCAATGGTTCAGTCAATGTCTTCGTCATGGATGCTCTTCCTACAATGATGTTTGGTGCATTTGGCACAAAAATCGTTACGCGAAGCGCCAACTTTATCGATAACTACGGTATAATAGCCTTATCGTACAAAGATCAGGAGATCGAAGAATATTTGAAGAAGAGAGCTCAAGCTAAACCTATACCGAAAACATCCGCGCACTTGGGTATGGATTTTGACGTTGATACTGCTCTGTTGGCTAAGAACCATTATGAAGTTAAACCGCCTATGCATAATTATGAGTCCCTCGTTCTAAAGGGTTCTAGCTATGGAGGTAGCTTCGGAATTGACAAGTCAGTACCTTTACTGGCTACAGTACTATTTTTATAAACACTAAGGTGGGAGGATAACTCCCACCTTTAAATACGGAAGGGTAAAGCGTAATTGGTATCGCCCCGGTCTTGAAAACCGGTAGGGTCACACCTGTGTCGGTTCGAGTCCGTCCTCTTCCTCAAACAAATTAAAAATCATGAAAGCAAGAGACTTTGTTTATTGGCTCCAAGGAGCAATTGAATTAGGTGGACTTAAAGAGTTCAATGAAGAGCAGACGCAAGTTATGCGTAATCATATCGACATGGTATTTATCGAAGAGATAGATCCATCGTTTGATGCTAGCAAACAAGATGCACTAAACAGTGCACATAATGGTGGACATGCTAGATTTACACCGAAATGCTAAAACCGATAGAATTTGTACATTGGCTCAGTGGAATACTGGCAGTCAATAAGAGTTTAAATTTAGAACAAACGAAGATTGTCGCTGAGAAGCTTGATAGTATCTTCGTACATGTTCAACCAAAACCAAAACCTACGTTACAGGATCTATTACCAGGTCACGTTGTTACTTATAGCAACGTTCCTCTTAAGCCAAAACCTGCTGATTGGGAAGCTCATTGGGAGCATGATCCACTACACGGTTGGTATGATCCACACTATGGTAGGCCACGTTGTTAAAACCAAAAACCAATGATTGACATAATAGAAAGATTCAAAATCATTTGTAAACAGTACGGTGTACCGTTTGAACAAATAAATGATGTAAGACCTTACGACGATTCAACTTTGTTTTGTCCTGCAGGCATGCAGCGATACAAAGAGGCTTTCAAAACAGACTCTTTAAAAGGTCACACTTTCGCAAACATTCAACCGTGTATTCGGATGAACGACTTTCACGAACTCGGTGATGCAACTCATCTGTTGTACTTCAACATGATTGGTTTGTTTTCTTTCAAAGATATGATTGTTAAACAAGCAATACGCTTCTTTGTAGACTTCATGGGAGAATTAGGTATAGATATAGACTATGCTACAATTCATCCTGACAAGCTTGAAGAATGGGACCCTATTTATGCGAGACTTGGTATTAATACTGAGATTGATCCTGAATGTAAATGGTCTGACGGAGAGATTGGTGGTTATTGCACTGAGTTCTATTACAAAGGTGTAGAAATAGGTAACATCGTTAACCCGCTTGGCAACTGTATAGATGTCGGGTTCGGTCTTGAGAGACTTGATATGTTGGTGAATGGTAAAACGTTACCTTCTAAAGAAGAATCTCTGAAACGTACTATCGAAATGATTTCAAATAGCGGTTATAGGCCAGGTCCAAAGCTTCAAGGATACGTCCTTAGGAAGCTTATGAGAGAGCTTTATTTAACTGCTACAGTTTGGGATCATCCACTATTTGAAGCCGAGGTAAAGCGTCAAAACAACCTTAAAAAGAACTATGAGAAGTTGAAGGACAAATTCTCACATCAATCACCAGAGTGGTGGTATGATACACATGGTATTACAATTAGCGATTATCAATGATAGCGAAAGAAATGCGAACGTTACAAGTCGTTAAGCTAAGTTCAATTCCGGAACACTTAACAATAGGCTTTTGGGCTGATTCAGGCATATATGAAGAATATTGTGTTAAGCCTATAACTACTGATTTAGATCGGTGGTTGGTTGAAACAATAGAGGACTGTGACGACTTATTACTAATTTATCACGACATACCTAACTAGGTGGTCAAGGAAGGTAAACCTATCAGGGTAGGGCCAGCCTGCTAAGCTGAGTGAACGCGTAAAACCGTTTGTGGGTCACGACCACTACCTTCCTCCATTAATATGTAATATGATAGAGTTAGAGAAAAAATGGGTATTAAAAGAGAAACCAGACTTCCAAAAAGCTGGTTTTGAATTTATCAAAGCAGAGCAGTATCTACAAGGATACATCAACAGTGAAGAACGTTTACGTCGCATACGTAAACCAGGTTCTAAAGTTAAAACATACGAGTACTTCAAGAAGGTTAATACAGCCGTTGGTACTAGTGTTGAAGACAAGAAAGAACTAACTGAAGCAGAATATACCAAACTGCATAAAAAGGTAAAAACAGAACTGTTAAAAGTACGTGAGTATTGGTATGATGAAACAACCAAGCTGTACTACGAGTTCGATCATTTAAAATTCGACAAGCCTAAAGTAGATATTTATCTACTTGAAATAGAGTTCCAAGACTTCTTTACAACCATAGAAGAGGTTGATGACAATTATCAACTTCCTGAGTTTGTAGACGATGTCACTCTGGCTGATGTAACAGGTAACAAAAGGTATTCAAATTACAGCTTATCTATATAATGAAATATTTATTAAGTGAAGAAAAAACGTTTCACTCAGCAAAAGACAGCGAGTCTGGAGAATCTACATATTCTATCGTAGATAGCATAGAGGAATATGCTAAACACAACTATAGAGAGAATATAATAGAATCAGATTACGGTCAAGATGCTTATCTAAGCAAATCACAATATTACTTCTGGAGACACGTTACAGATGCTTTCGCGGACGCATTCTTGCAAGCTCAAACAAGGTTAGCAGCGCTAATAGAAGGTGGTTGGGAGCACGAAATACCAGACGCTAAGTATCCAGACGTACACGCAGAAGTCTATGATGAAGAAGATTACGACGACGAAGAGGAGGATTAAACTATGATGAACTTTTTTGCAAGTGACTACCATTTCGGTCACGCCAATGTTATTAAATATGATGGTAGGCCATTTAAAAATGCGCATGAAATGGATGAAGAACTGATACGTCGTCACAACGACGTAGTTCTTCCTGGAGACAACTTTTACTTCCTTGGCGATTTCTCGTTCAATAAGAAACGCTCTGAGGAGTATATGCAACGTCTAAACGGTAACAAATTCTTTATCAAGGGTAACCATGATAATAGAGAAATGATAGCTTTATACAAGAAATATGGAACGTATCTTGGTGAATTGGCTGAGGTTGATGTTAATGGGCAACGTATTGTGTTGTGCCATTACGCAATGCGGGTATGGAATAAGTCTCACCGTGGTGTTTGGCATTTGTATGGGCACTCTCATCACAGCTTGCCTGATGACCCTAACAGTCTGTCTTTTGACATCGGGATCAACGGTAAAGGCTACGACTACACTCCGCTCTCCTTCGAACAAGTGAGTAAGATCATGTCTAAGAAAACCTACAAACCGGTTGATCATCATGGAGAATGATTACATAATTGATGATGATACGCAGACGCTTCTGGAATTTACTGGAAGAACCTGTAACTCAAAATCAGAGGAGGAATCTATCGTTGAAGACGTAAAGAATATCCTTATCAGTACAGGTTGGGTATTTAGAATCGAAGAAGAGGTTGATGATTATTTCAATTTCCGTGTCACTTGGTACAATAAGTACATGAGACCAACTCCTGAATTAGTTAAGAAGTTTGCTCCCTATTGGATAGCAATAAAATTAACTCCTACAGGTTGGAAAAGAATCATCGCTGATTCTGTTAGGACTCACATTGAACAATTAGCTCTTGTACGTAACGAGGGCTTAGTGATACAAATACATGACCTTATCAGAGATGTTAAAGAAAGACTTGAACTATTTAAACCGCTAAACCACTATGAGAGAACAGTTTAAATTAACCAAAGAGCTTGGTGATAGTATTATGGTTGAAGCCAGCAACGCTTATTTCAAACTCATTGAAGATGAGTTTAGTGAGTTTGGTGGAGGAGACGATATTTATTTTAAAGCTGTAGTTCAACGTACAACCGATGGTAAATTCTTCGGTTTTGGTTACTGGTTTTATTTACCAGAATACGATTTAATATACGATGACTACATGGAGGAAGTGATTCCATACCAAGAAACAGTCACAAAGTACCTGTAAATGGACAAAAAACAAATACGCAGAGAGTTTAAAGAAGAAGTCTTTAAAAGGGATAAATGCACCTGCCAGGTGTGTGGAACCGTTAGGAATGAATCTGAACTTGATGCACATCACATTACTGACCGAGAGTTAATGCCTTATCAAGGCTACTCTCGGTTTAATGGTATCACAGTTTGTAAAGAAGGCTGTCATATGTTAGTCGAACAATATCATCTAACCGATGGTCGTAAATGGGAAGAAGGATTACATCCTAATGACCTGTATGCGAAGATTGATACGACATACAAGATTGCATTCAATCACTGTGAACTTTTATCACAATACGCTAACTATAAAATATGGAAAAGATAATCCTTGAATTCGAAAAAGACCTTGATGAAAGGTGGTACATCGTATTACCTGATTGGCCGCACGACCGAGCTAACTTAGAAATGGTTTCTGAAGCTGACGCTTTGTGTGATATACTATCACATCATCGTTCCAGACTAGAAATAGAGGTCACAGAGCAGCTTACACCAAGAACTAAAGTCATACTTCACAGATGGGAGCCGAGAGCTACTGATACTGACGATGATTATGATTATGGTGCTTACTATAGAGCAGACTTTGAAAAAAGCCCTCACATGTCATTTGACATATGGTTATGTCCTGTGACAAAATTCGTATTTAATGAATATCCGAACGTATTCTACATAGAGTAGGTACATCTCCCTGTAGCTCAATCGGATAGAGCGATTGATT
>JAOYMO020008469.1:0-45783 GCA_025802455.2 Iodosphaeria phyllophila | reverse complement strand
CTGACGGCGCTGCCGCTGAATGAATCGCACTGGGCGCGCATCGCGGCGCAGGGTTCGTGGCAGATGGTGCGTCAGAAGGAACCGAAGAGAACCATCTCATCCTACCACGTCCCAGACCGACCCCCCAATTCTTTCCCCCAGCTTCGCCCATCCCCTGGATGAATATACCACGTGACGACGTGTAGCCACGTACTCGGGTACAAACAAACTCTAAATTTCCTCACCTTGAAGACGCCATCCTACATAGACATTGAGATATCGGCGACTTTCTGCTCGGGAGGAGAGGGGGGCAGGCCTCGCCCCGCTCTCGAGTTTGCGAGAACCATCAGCGACGCCGGAATCTGGAAACGAGGGGGGAGCTCCTCAAGTCCTCGGTACCTCAATGTCTATGTAGGATGGTGTCTTCAAGGTGAGGAAATTTAGAGTTTCTTTGTACCCGAGTACGTAGACTGTTTGTGAGTCATTCCTTCCTCTCTGTGTCGCATCGATATGATATGGGGACGAGGAAGGTAGAGTGTGTGCATTGCTCCTTCCTGCGGTATGCTGCTGGATCATGGGGAGAAAGCGCTCTGCAGATTTTTCTTCTTTTTTTGCGTGCTTCTACGACTTCGAACTCCACAGTCTGACGAGTTGTGAAGCATGTATTGTACGCGAGAATCGCGCGGCACGAGGAGGGGTTGCTAATTTGGGGACCGATGGCAGTTCTTGGTGTGCAGGGCTAGAATGGACTAGGTTGATGGTTGATTTGGTTTCACACTGTAGAAGTATCTAGGAATAGCGAGGAGGTCGCGTATTCCCCCCTCTCCCTAGGTGATTGCTTCTACCTAGGTAATCGTTATCGTTGCTTAGACTAGGACCCCGACGTCCCAGGTCTCCTCATCTATTACCAGTCCGACAGTACAGACGCCAGGCTGGCATAGCTTATCCCCAGGGCTGGCAACGGATCAACGGGTTGAATTCATGGCGTCCATCTGATCTGGTCTATCCGTTAGATAAGGCAAATCTATCTGAACTGAAAGAAGCGACATATGATAATTCAACATATTTGATAATTCACGGGGACAGCGTAGCACTGTAGCGACCCAAGTGCACATCCTCTCTCTTTGGCGACTTAACCCTGAGGCGGCCTGAACGTGCTTCCTTGTAGAGCACCAGTAACAACGTAGACTCAGGGCCGTCCCTCCTCCCTTGTAGCATCCCGGATAGGTTTATTTCTCCCTTGTGCCGATGGCAACGTCGTTCTACCGGGTGCGGCGTGGCGAGGGCAGACTGTTCCTTTTGCTATCTTGCGGCGCAAGTACGTGGTTTTTGCCTCTGGGCCGTAGAGGCTGACACTTTCAATGCGTAGAACCATACTAGAATAACAACAGACAGCATTTGTCTGGCATTATTGGGTTCACGAAACTTTTTCCAAGCTACAGGTCACTCCACCAGCCAAAGCGACAGCATCTCCAAACTCGACAGCCTACACAATCCCATCAGATGAATTAGATGCTATCAGATGAGAAGGCTCAGACTATTTGGCTCAAAACTACACCCATTTTATCTGACTGTGGGAAGCCCTTACCTGTTTGCGTCTGATTCATTCGATCCATTGTCAGCCCTGCTTATTCTAGTCTACAGTAACTAATCTGGCAGCGTCTAGGGAGACGGTGAGATCAGGGCTTTGGCATGCTATTCGTCCACTTGCTGCCCTTTCCGCGTCGGTTAGTGCTGTTCGTGGGGATCTCCCACCGGCACCCGCCCCTCCTTATTCTGAGGAGGGGGGCCTCTACCATCAGGAGTGGCGTGCTGGTGTGAGATCCCCATGAACAGAGCCAACCGCGTATGCATACTTAACTTGACCTGCCCCCTGACCTGAATTAACTCCCGTCTAAGCATAAATAGTACATACATTCATCAGCCTTCGTGTTAGGTTATGTAATAGGCAGGGCGATACGGATAGGGTATTGGGAAACCGTTCATCAAAACATAGATGATTGTATCGATAAGATATGGGCACTAGTTGTTCAATTCTGACCATTTTGATTCGGTCGTTCCAGATTGATCCGTCCGAACTGCAGGGGGAAGAGTTCTTTTGCAGTGATGCAAGAAAGCTGATAGTCACGGTACTTTAGTTGAGTGATGGATTGGGATTGACGCGGTAGGGTAGATCAGGGAGGAGCACGGCATGGGATCAGCTCGCATGCGCATTCGTGCAGCACGGAGGCTCGGCGGGCAGCTTGGTTGCCGGGACCCACGCCGGTGGGATCTCCGATTAAACTTGCTCAAACATGCTCATGTACTGCTTGCTACTCTGACCATTGCTGAGGCTGGCGAGATCAACTGCTAGCGGAGCGCCTACGGCCCGTACTATCACTTGCGCGAGTCGCAAAGTTTTCGGACTGCGCCGCTTCATCGCCGCTCAAGCTCTTCCATATCATGATTGCCGTTGATGTGTTGGTTAAGCGAACAGCCACTTCTCGAAGTTCATTCTCATTGCCAGTAGTTTTCCTGTCGAAGCAGCAGTTCTTGCAGGCACTTTGACAGTTGACTGCACAGGATCTGGAGCTCGGCGTCATGTTGTGCAGCGGCTCAGTGGGGCCGGCGCGGACGGACGGTAGGCGGCTATTGGGAATGATGGACGTTCCGAGCTTGGATAGTGGGGTAAACGGGGGACGAGGGCTCTTGCCGGGTAACACCGGGAGAACCACGTGTGGGGGCTCTTCAATGTGGAGGAATTGTTTGGTTTTGACACTTGCCTGGGAATGAGAGATGATGGTAGGAGGTATGATAGGATGATTCGATCTGCAAAAAGATCAAAATTTCTTGCCTCAACGCATCTGATGTTAAATTCGTTGCCAATGCTTGGCCATCCTTACACTGGACTGGAAAGCATATAACGATTACCACCTGGATGATAGTGAGCCAGGTACTTGCAATAAGGTTATCTGACCATGGGGAATCTCTTCCAGCAGAGCCCTGTTTCATCTTCAAGATTGCTGCGTCTACCGCACGGAAGGCGCGGCCTTGCTAATGTTTTCCTTAGCTAGTGGACGGGAAATATGGCTGACGTGGCTCTCTTCAAGACGATCAACAGGGTCTTGCTCCCTTTTCTATTTTTCTTCAATCACTATAGTGCAGCATCCGAACATTGTGAAGACCGTCTCAAGTAAGACCCGCCTTGGCAGGGCAGTGTTTATGGTCCCCCACGATCTAGACCACTGGACAGGACTCAGTAGAACAACATTTGATGATGGATACGTGGGCTTCGGTTCCGCCCCTACACGTAGGAAAGGGTCTGGTTCCGTTCGCAGAAAAATTGACAGATGTTGCATCTGTCATGGGTTTGTCGCCGTAAAGATCCACCTCGGAAGCAACACTTACTCTGAACTTAATGTAGGCTGACCTGCCGCTGATCAATTTGAATCAATTCAAGAAAGAATCGCCAGACATGTAACTCGTAATGAATGCTTATTAGGTGTTTGGGTCGTTGTGTTTCAGAATCGGAACGTTCTTGCATTGAACCAAAGAATCAGAGAGGGTCCATTGTCAACGGCCAACCCCCGATGTTGTACTAACAAGCCACGCCAAACTCTGCCAAAGGCCGTGCATCGGTCGTGCAACAGGTGACTTCTTAACAATAAGTGAAAGTCTGCTTCTTTTCCCACAATTTCTTACCAGAGTCGATCACGAGTCTGGGCTCGGGTATTTTCTACAATCAATTCCAGCCCCCCCAGCAGTGTTAGTTCATGCTGCACATGCGGTAGGGGGTAGGGGGTACACGCGTAGAGTCCTTGCTGGCACAAGATACAAACCCTTCACCCACACAGTGGGTAGCGGACCATCAAAAGAGAATGGTACACAACACAACTCAAGCTCGGCAAGAAGTCCGCCTCAACAAGGAATTTCCTCTCCTGTCTCTACTATTCGCCTTTTCCGTCTTTACTCTCGTCTGGACTGTTCGCCTATCTCGGTATTTGAGCGACACCATTCTTCAGTCATCGCAACTTGCTTCTGACGAATGAGGTGGGGTCCCGTATCGGATCCGCAGCGATCTACCCTACGTCCAATCCCCTAAGGCCTAGCCCACGAGGTAGCCGCTACCGCCCTGGCTGAAACGTGCTCACCTTGTTCAAAAGTAAATCTGACAAGATCGCGACTACTGATGAGAAGGAGACGATAACTATAACCATATACACATGTGATCGAAAAGTTGTTGATATCTTCTGCGTTCCTGATCTTCATGCTTGCTCGCATCTAGAAATCAGGGTGCAACGACGAATGAAATTATCGGAAAACAGCTCACAGCTCGACCAATTTTAAGAGCGCTGGAAAGTGCCTCTCACTGCCTCATCTACCGAGGTTATTAATCGCAATGCCCCTCATCAATGGGCGCAAGGTTGCGTGGTAGGTTTTTTCTTTATTGAGTATCTGCACTGGGTTCGTTTCCCAAGGAACGTGTTTTCCCTCCCCCCTTTTCCGATCTCAGCATTAGCACACGCTCATAGGACTAATTGAACGTCCCTGGCAAGCGAACCATGCATTCGCGGCCATCGAGCCACGACGTGTGACCATGAGGGCCAGCGGTTGATGTTACCAGTGCGCAAGCCGGGGAGACCATTAAGCAGCTGCCCGCACTTGCCTGGGGATAACTGCGCTTGCACGATCACGGTTGCTATCCCGCGGAAGCGAAAATGTCCATGTACCGCAAGCAAGGCTAAGGCCAAGACGGATTTGGCAGAGCAGGTGTCGTCAAAAGGGGCCAAGTCCCGAAAGACGGGCTCGAAAGAGAATTCACCAGAGAGGCGAAATGGGGGATCACCAGCTCTAGAGGCCAGTCCAGTCAAGTCGTGCTGTTCTAGTGGTCAACAGGCAGAGCCGATGGTAGCGAATGGACAGAATGGAACACCAAGCCAGTCGACGCAGAAGTTACCGGAGATTGGGCCAAAGAGGCCAATCCTTCTTCCTCGGCGGAAAACAAGCAACAGCGAGAGCGGGAGCAAAGAACAGCCTCGGAATGGCACAAGCTGCTGCCAGTCACCGCAAAGCAGTGAACAACGAGAAGGGGAGACAACCGCAAGAGGATCTCCTGAAAATTCAAACCCAAGACAGCATCAACCGGAAACGATAGTTAGTAGAAAAGAGAGTATAAACACGCATCCGGGCCATCAACCATGGCCGAGCGCCGCCCCATCTCCTGCGCCTAATTTATACATTCCCAATAGAATGGGCACCGGAGCGGCTTCGTATAACCATGTTGATAACCATACAAATGGCGGAGCACGAATCCAGCCGCAACCGCTCAACTCCAGATCCAATTTCGTCACGCCAATCAACCATCCAGTAACACCGAGCTCCAATCACAACGCGCCCTTCAACTTCCAACCTTTGCTTATACAACCTCAACTGCAACTTCAGACGGATTCCCAAAAACTTCTATGCTCTAATTGCTCCAGCCATATTAACCCAGCCCCTCCTTATACTCCACCTCATGAAGCCCGGATCTCACAGCCCCCACCCATGGCCGCCGGCCACTGGATATCGGGAGAACCAGGCGTGGCGTACTTTGTGTTTCCATATCCATACCACCCTGCAGCACAACAACAGACAACGACGGCCCATTCCAGTCTATCTCCAGTCACTGCCACACCGTCAGGCGAGCAGGTTCCTGGATCTACCGCAAACGGCAACGTGTTTTCGATGGCCCCAAATCAACAATCTCCGGATCCAAACGCATGGCCGCAGCACGACTGCGAATGCGGCCCGACCTGTCAATGTCTTGGCTGTCTCTCTCACCCTTACAACACGGCCACACGAGAATACGTCCGCAACGCATACCAGACACTGAGAATGCAGAACGAGGAGGGGATGGACTCGAGCCGCGAAGACTATGGCGGTGGCGGTTGGGGTTCCATGGCGGGAAATGGAAACATCCACCACCCTCAAGCGATCAGCCACACGAACGGGAACGGGAACGGGAACGGGAACGCGAATACGGCTGGCAACGGGGCCGTATCTACGACGACCACAACGGGCAGCAGTCCAGTCATGCCCGCGACGAATCATGGGCAAGGGGCGGGCATAGGGATCGCGGGCCATGGCGAATGGGGGATGCTGGAGGATGTGTTCTTCTTCGGGTTGAATGAGCCAGCAGTCTCAGAATTCTAGGAAATGAACAATGAGATCCTGGGATTTCGACCATGGGTTTCCTATATCTAGCTGCTCAGCGGCGATGAGATGGATGATTATAAGCATGCGTCGAATTTAGCATTGGTTCTGGCGAGATTAGCGAGTTTGATGCTATTACACATATACCCAGGTGATTTGCCCAGCATGGCATGGTAGGAGCGGTGGCGTGTTTATCTGTACCCAAGTTAGACCATATATAGCGTAGAGCGTTTTGGCGCAAGGGCGTGATATCGAACTCGTTACGTTGTTGATGTACCGGTACCTAGTTGCTTGCTTCTTGAGAATTACGCGTTTCTTTGCAGCAATAGAAACTTGTCATCTGCCCGAATGCCCCCCCCCCAATAACCAGAGAGCGATAAACCGTTGGTATTCAGAGCCGGGTTCGAGGCCATCGTGCCGTGGCGACGCTAATGGTATGCATAGAACTCTATTTCCATGAAGAAAGTACTTGAAAGTTTTCGGGACTGGCTTGCTCGAGGGCCAAGCTGGCTTGCCTGACACCGCCAAGTAAGGAAGTTGTTGAATACACTGGTGGAGAGAACGGAAAGTGTTGGGAGGTATGCATCCCCACGATTGTGGGTCCACATCCACCTGCACTGAGGTAGTCTTCGCCCACCGGGCATCTGTAGATAGCTTCATCTTCATCATTTTCGTCTACCGACTTCGTCACCATCGTATGCATACATACCAGACTGTGAATCTCCCGCCCTGGGCAGGAACGCAGTAGTCTAAGCACGAGTTCCCCCGTCGATGAAAGCAATGGAAGTCATGATTACATTGCAACCACAGTATCTCTACCAGGTGGCTCCTTCATCTTGTAAACCTGCTAGTTCTGTCGTTAGACCGGCGGATTTTCCAAGATAAAAGCCGTGTAGTATTTACCGTACTCAGTCCCCGCACGTACTTTTGGAAAGGTCACTGTCGCTGTTCGACCGTTCACTCCCATATGATCAAGAACGTAAACCGAAAACAGGCAAGAAGATGAACAAAACGACACCATAGCCACACTCTAATCTACTCGATAATCTCTCAAACCCCTCGTCCCAAAGACGAGAGATTCAGCCGCTAAGCGAGAACGTACGATACGATACACGAGCGCTAGCTACCGTAACGGATGGCAAAAATAAAACAAAAGACTTGCGTAGACGATGACCCCATCGCTTTCCCCCCACCTCCCTCTTGATAAGCCCCCACTCCCCCACCGTGGATTTTCCGATCCCTTGACAAAACATACCCATCCATCCATCCATCCATTCATCCATCGTTTTCATCATTCAATAGTCCCCTCACACAATTCACTCTCAACCCACTGATAAATACCTGCTGTAAAGGTACTCCTTGTCCGTACTCACGACGATTCTTTCATAAGTCTCACTCAAGGCGTAGCTCTGCTCATCTGGACCAACCGCTTGACTCCAACCTACCCATATATTAGCCAACACCTCACTATAGATTTATAAAAAAAAAAAAAAAAAAAAAAAAAAAAAAAAAAAGAAACTCACCATCCAATTCCCACATTCATCTGTCTTCTCCGTCTGGACCTCCACCTGCAGCCGCTGCGCCTCCGCGTATTCCTTCCCCTCTATGGCCGCCGCCAGCTGCGTCAGCTTCTCGATCGTATCTGGCCGCACTAGCTCCTCATTGTTCAAGTGGTCAAACAGCAGTCCCAGCCGCTTCTGCGTGTCCTTGACCTGGGGCGCGTACGACTCGGGCGCTTTCCCGGCCACGCGCGCCATGTCCCGGCCCAGCGCGTCGACCAGCTGCTGCGCGCTTGCGGGGATGTGAGAGCGGTCACCAGGCGGGTGCTTGGCTTTGCGGGGAGCGGCGGCTCGCGGGGGGCCGGCAGGCGAGGGAGACGAGGTGGCGGCGGGAGGAGGCCCACCCATGGGGGGTCCGCCCATAGGGGGTCCGGGTGGGAGTGGTTGCTGTGCTTGTGCTTGGCCTGGTGCCCCATAGGGCGAAGGAGCGTAGGGATTCGGTGCTGGTGTGGTCTGAGCAGTGGGGGCGTAAGGGTTAGCAGGAGGCGGGCGGGCACCTGGAGGGGGGGCCATGCCCGGATGTTGCGGAGTTTGTGATGCCTGGGCGGCAGGCGTTGGTGTGTAGCGGTTCGAGGGCGGTGCATTAGATGGAGCCGCACTGTAAGGCGACGCTGTCCTCTGGACCATGTTGGCCATGGGCGGTGGGGGGATACCAGCTCCAGGAGGGGGTGGACCCCGGGAAGCTTGAGCGCTAGGGGGCGGTGCGTATTGGTTGGCCACTGACGAGGTAGGGCGAGGGGGTAATTGGCCGGCCTGTGGAGGTCCTACGGGCGGTGAAGTGACGGGACGGGCGCCGGCCTTGGGAGGAGGCGGAGGCGGGCCAGCACCGGGAGACTGGCTTTGATAAGGAGACGGAGCCGGGGCCATGCTAGGGGTTGGTCTCCTTGCGGGCTGTGGGCGGGACACCTCAGGTACGTCGTTCCAAGTCCCTGCCTCCTTGTTGCGCGGCGGAGGAGGAGCCGAGGTTGTAGCGGTGCCAGCTCTGGGAGGCGCCCCTAAGTTTTGTAGAGGTGGGGGGTTATAGCCCGCACTCGCAGCGGCATATGGATTTGCGGTTTGGGGTTGGTATCCCGGCGGCATGTAGCCACCAGTTGCTGTCGGGGCCATGGGCTGGTAGGGGTTGGCATGGGCCGGGTTATTGAAGCCCATCATGGGTGCGGCAGCAGGCTGGGTAGGCTGAGGGGGATGATAACCGGCAACAGGTTGTTGACGGGAAGCTTGTATACGTGGGGTATTCCGTTGAGCGGTAGTAGTGGTGGTGGTGGTGGTGGTGGTGGTGGTGGTGGTGGTTTGGCCGGTGGCCGGTACCTTTTGTGTCGCCAGCCTAAGCCGGTTACGTGCCACGTCGGCGATGGGATATGTCATGGGTAAAAGGTCAAGGTATTTCTGCGCCACAACAAGTTGCCCGTGAGCAGCCAGAATGTCGGCGTATTCCGTGTACTTATCGTAGAGGGCGGCCAGTTTCCAGCCCGAAGACTGGTTGAGCTCGTTGTCCTTGAACTTGGTCACCTGACGGAAAATCGTAACCTTCTCGATGAACTGCTGCAACGACCGCGAGTGGATAGAGAAGCTCGTATCCGCACCCTCGGCCAAACCAGCCTTCTCTGCCTCGATGAGCTCCGTGATCCAAATGCCCACAACCTTCTCCAGCTTGGCGCCCACCAGATAGCAGAAGGCGGCATCCTGTCGCGATCCTGACTCCAAAATGCGATCACCCAACGATTCACAGAGGTCGGGGAACTCGGCAGGATCGGCAAAGGTGCAGAGAGCCGCCATAGTCTCTTTCCAGTCTGCCAAGTCCGCGTTGTACACTACATCCCACAGATTCTTTACTATTACAGAACCAAGGAGACGTAGGTAGTTGGGCATGCCCGTCTTTTGAGATAGATAAGCCGACTGCACCTTGTCGACTAGTTCCTTACCACCGCAATGGGCGATGATGAAGGCGTCTGCCATGCGCTCCTCCTCCAGACAGACCATCGTGGCTTTCTCGAAATGGCCCAGCATAAGGGCCTTGGTGATCTTCTTGTCCGCCACCGAGTCGTTCTCTCCGAATAAGTGGAATGGATTATCTGTCTTGGCTCCCTTGGTAGCGGATAGGCTGGCCAAAAAGTCATCACCTTCTCCGTCGCCTCCTTCCGAGAAGAAGGTTGAGAGCCTATTCTTTTTGTGTCCTTTCTTCATACCTAGAGAATCTTCAAGAGGGCTGTCCGTAGCCTCAGCCTCCGTCTCCGCCTCCTTGACATCATCAGCGACGCCGTTTGAGGCGGCCTCGGCCTCCTCATTCTCTTTGGAGAAACCAAGATAATCCACGATCTTCTTCCTGGGATTATCCGAAAGTAATGTTTCCATGACGATCCAGTCGGCCTTTTCTTCCTCCGTCTTGGCTTGCTCCTTGTGAGATCCACAGATGGCAGCAATATCCCCCGACTTCAACGTGTTCTCGAACTTCTCCGTGGCTGCGCCGATTTCCGAGTCTGCCGAGAAGTGGGAGATCTCGATCTTGGATGCACGTGGCTGGCCGGGTTGAGTTGATACTGGTTTGAAGATGATGAGCTTGCCACCGAACCCGAACGAAGCTCCCACGGGTCGCTCGAACCATCTGGGCGCTTTGGGTAAGGAGAAGGCCGCGCCCTGGGGTTGAGTCTGAGCCTGTGTGAAGAAATCCTCCCCGTCCAAATTATTACCCTGGGTGGCACTGGCCGGCGCATCCGGGTTCGTATTCTGAAGGGTTTGGATGGTGATCTTGCCATCAAAAGAAGCCGTTGCAGACAGGTTGGGGTTTCGAGGATGGAAACGAGTCAGGAAGGTCCAGTTGGTAACTTCAGGGAACTCTCCATAGCGCTCTCCCGTGGTGGGATTCCAGATCAGAGTGTTGTTGTCCTTGCCCGAGGAGATGAGCAGGTCTGGGTCCTGTTGACACCAGGAGAGCGACAAGATGCCCTGCTCATGACCCTGGAGAGTCTTTTCGGGCGCATTGGAGTTGCGGAGATCCCACAGCAGAATGACGGGCGCATTGTCATCGGGTGTTGCGGTCAAGAGTTTGGTGGAGTTTTGGGGGTCCCAGGCGATGGCGCTGACGGCCTTGCGGTTGTTATTCAGGGTCAAAGAGGCCTTCTTAGTCTTTAGATCCCAGACCGTAACGAACCCTCCCGAGCCGCCCGTAGCCAGAATATGTGACACCTTCCTGTTCCATGCGACGCACTCCAGATCGTCAGACCGGGCGCCTGCCGTTCCCAGCCGGAATGCATTGGAAGGGTCGTTGACATCGTACACGAAAAGCTCTCCTTTGGCGCCGGCCGTAGCCAAGATCTGCGGACGTAGAGGGTTGAACTGCAAAGACTTGACAGCCCCCGTGTGCTTGGTTGTGCGAGCGATCAGCGCATCCTCGGCGCCTGCGATCAGCTTCCCAGCGTCCCACAGATCCAGCGAGCCGTTCTCCAAGGCACCGGCGATGATACCCTTGGGATGGTCCTCGGTGGGCACACTCCAGGCGAGGTCGTAGAACCTCGAGTCCGCCGAGATACTGGCTATGGGCTGGACCTCCAACCCTTGATCCTGGTCGTCGAGGTTAAGAGGGAAGATCTCGAGCTTGGTCTCGTCGGAGAAGTCAGCATCGACGGCGCCAGCTCGGGTGCCCGTCACCAGCAGAGGTTCTGCGGCTTGGGACGACCAGGCGAAAGCTGCCGTTCGGGGAACCTCACGCAATCTAACCATGACGACGGCTCTAAGGGGAGAGGCGTCGGATGGCTAGTACCGGTATAAGATCCGGGGGGGAGGGGTTGCAAGATGGGAAAGAAAGAGATGACACGGAAAGAAAATAAAGAAAAAGGCAGAGGACCCGTAGATTAAAAATGATCAATGAGGCGTAGGCATTGAATCTTCGGTCCTCTCTAGGCCGGCTAGATATTACTGGTCTGTTGGGACTCGGCGATAGAGTGGCCGCTCTCGTGGTTCAACTGCCAGGTTGTCCTGAAGGAGAAGAGCTATCCAGGCTTATCTCAATCTCAGAGGCATCCCACCTATGAAGGATTGATCGCTGATTGGCTAGAGTGAGGTGGAATTGCACAAAGGGATAGTTCCCTGAGATCTTCTCCTACCACATGTTTCCTGAATTAATTGGTTAGAACGATCATGTTGTCTCAAAGAGAATTAAAACCGAGTATGATTTAATTTTACAAGTGACTCAAAACGTCCAAAAAAAAAAACAAGTAGATACGTGTCACCCACGAAGGATACCGGTACGTGACCAGAACATGCTGATGCTGGTCTATCTGATTTACTGAGATAAGAACCAATCTGATAAGATTGATCCCTCATCTTCTACTTCGTACACCACCAGGAAATACGTCACGATCCAACGCGCCATCCTCCCCCACGCATTTATAAAAAAAAAAAGAAAAAAAAAAAAAGACAGAAACAAATTCCGCCCATCATGACCACAACAGCGCGGTGGAAATCCACCGTCTACGTCGGCGGGCTCGCCCAAAACGTGACCCCAGCCCACCTCCACGACGCCTTCGTCGCCTTCGGGGAAATCGCCGACATATCGCTCCCGAAGCCCGACCACCCGTCGCAGCGCCAACCGCACCAGCAGACCGAAGCCGAGGCTTTCGCCGCCGGGGCGCCGGGCCCAGTGACAAGGAAGGGCAAAGGAGGAGGAGGAGGAGGGGGCGCAGCGTCGAAGGATACGTGGAGTTCAGATCGCGATATGGAACTGGCGAATCATCGCGGGTTCGCGTACGTGGAGTTTGAGGATCCGGATGATGCGGGAGAGGCGATGGATAATATGGATGGGGCGGAGTTCTTTGGGCGCGTGTTGCGTGTCAGTCCAGCGAAACCGCCCAAGAGTGCGGATGAAGGGTTGGGAGCCAAGACGGCGGTTTGGCAGCAGGTGAGTGATTTTGCTTCTCCTTTTTTTGGTGATGGTTTTTGAAGAGAGAAACGTGCTGACGGTGATATGCATGACAGGAAGGCTGGCTGGCCAAACACGCAGTGGACGGGGGAGACAGAGACGCGGCGGACTCATCCAAGGGATTCGATGACAGGCCGGAGGATCCTATGCAAGGACTGGAGGGATTGGATGTGGCAGGACCCAGGCCGGAATTATGACCCAGTAGAGGAGGAAGAACTTGGTGTTATCATGGTTCAATTTTGGTTCAATTTTTTTTTGGTCTTCGTACAGCGACGGCGTTTTTAATGGTGTCATACGGGAGGGATTTGAAGCTAGACGACGAAGACACAACAGGCTCTACAAATACCTCCAACCCGGGACTTGTATGATATTGGTTTTCTTTCCATTTTTCCCCTCCCTGGTGATGTCTCCCTCCGCCTATGCTAGCCTTCTGCTGGTTCCAGTCCTCTTGCTTGATGTACGGTCCCGGAGTGCTCGCTTATGCCACCATAATGCCGCCTGATCCCAAACGGTTCACTCTTACTTAATCCACGCTTGCTCAACGTCCTTCAACCCAGTCCCACATTGTTCACTTGAGAGACCTAGTGTTCCTCGCCGTGGCCCTCGCCGTGGCCCTCGCCGTGGCCCTCGCCGTGGCCCTCGCCATGGCCATCAGCAGCGCGGTTTTGTCTTGCCAGGCGTAGGTTCTTGTCGACGACGAACTTGCGAACGCAAGAATAACCCGCGGCGAAGACGGCAAATCCCACCACAATACCTGTTGAAACACCAGAACGTAAGTCTTGCCAGGTCAAGAAAACGAACATCACAACTCTGCTCGGGGGAGGGCCGGGGGCTCACCAAGAGGAAGCAGTTCAGCGGGGATTTTCCGGAGCTTTCGTAGACGCTGTGATACTGTGTGACCTGTTCGCGGATATAACACTATCAGCTTCCGTTCCATTCTTCGCACTCTTCCCTTCTTCAAGATTTCGCCCGGTCCATCTAATCCCTGGCGAGGGCTATGGGCATAGTTGCGTCATGCCGAGAGGGGATAGATATCCCCCTTGCTCAACTCGCATCGTCTCGGGCTTGATCGGGGCCGATTGGTTCACGTACCGACTTGATCCTCAGCCTAGTCGATAGAAAATCTCCAATTAGCATCATGACCAACAGTATCACCACTGCTCCCTCTCTCTCCCCCCGAACTCCAAGACCAAGAACAGCCAACATACAGGAGGAGAGCGCATCAGGGCCTTGGTGGGCCGCATGCGCAGCACACTACTGGGTCGCATCCGGAGCGCACGAGTGGCGTACATGGTATTGTATTATCGAATATGGATTCGGAGAGGAGATGTTCCCGCGAGGGTGTCCGATTAGAACTAGGTGACACGTGAATGTCGCTTCAAGGCAGCTCTTCTCTGTCCAGTGACCAACAACAATCGAGGCCATTCGTGATTCGATGGATGGGATGTCAAAGCTCCGTGCTCCGTCCCGTACTCTCAGGCTCGCCTTGGCCCGTGCATTAGATGAAAATGGCGCTCTCCTCAAAAGAACATTGCTTCCGTGATGTGGTGCAATGTTCGGCGAATCACGTGCACGGAGTGCGGGTACGGGGGAACTTAATCATACGACAACCCACTTCCATTGTCTGCCATGACGACGGCTTCCGAGCACTTTTAGCCTCTCTCGCCGCGCCATTGTCGGATACGAAAGAATCGCCACCCAAAAGGTTCGCCTTCGTCCTGACAAACCTGTTGAGATATCGCCTTGAAGATTCCCTTGGAACACCATCTCCCCTCTGCACAGCGAAATACCGCCATCATGTCTGACGAGGAGCGCGAGACGAAGCCCTTCAAGTTCGTAACAGGTATGTTATGCGCCCTCCAGCATATATCATTGCCTTTCCTGATGCCATTGGCATTCATTCGTGTTTTCACGGAGATACTGACAAATTAATGTTTAGCCGGTAAGCCAAGATCGCTTTCTCCAAAATGATCACACTCCCCGAAAGACCACACGAACGAATGCATCCCTTCACTTCAGAAGCAGAACGCACAGACTCCCGACAATCGAAGCCGCAAACCAGACCACCCAGTGGAAAAGACTCACGAAAGGCATGAATGAACCAAAACTAACGTAATTACCACCCGATCACAGGGACGGATGCCCGCTTCCCGAACATGAACCAGACCAAGCACTGTTGGCAGAACTACGTCGACTACCATAAGTGCATCCTTGCCAAAGGCGAGGACTTTGCACCATGTCGTCAGGTGCGTGGATTCGCTCCTCCCCTCTTTTTTCCCCCTTTGGATGGCTGGGACTGACCAGCTTTGGCACCACAGTTCTTCCTGGCCTACCGATCTCTCTGCCCTAGCGGATGGTACCAGCGTTGGGACGGACAGCGCGAGGCTGGCACTTTCCCGGTCAAGCTCGATACGTAGGTTTGGGTTGCCGAAGTAGGGAAGAATGGTCGGTAGATGGAGGAGGAGGAGGAGAAGGAGGAGGAGGAGGCATTCGTGTGGTTAGAGAGGATGGATGGACAGCATCAGGAGCATGGATGAGCACAAGCATGGGCGGCACGGCACGTATGATAGCAGTGTTCATACCAAATCAAAAGACCCCTTGAATCGGTGCTGTAGGTTGCCCTAGTGAAAATGTATACGATATGGTTTGCTCTGTTAACCGTTGTGATGATCGGGTGATGATCGGGTGATGATCGGGTGATGATCAAGTTCATTACTGCACACCCCTGAGTTATTCCAAATTTGCCCAACTAGCAGGAATAAAATCATTTCCCTTGTGTCCTCCCTATTCCCCGTCATCATCGCTGGAGCTCATAAACTCATCATCCTCTTCAAAGCCAGCGAACGTCCGCATTTGGGGTTTCTTGCCCGCTGACTTATCCGATGTTATGTTTTGCTGCTTGGATGTGGTGCTTGAGGATTTCTCTGCCTTCATGTCCTCCTCCATTTCCTCCGCAGACTGAGATCCCCCCTCCTGATCCTCCTCCTGATCCTCCTCCTGATCCTCCTCCTGATCCTCCTCCTCCTCCTCCTCCTCCTCCTCCTCCTCCTCTTCCGCTGCCGAACTGCTCGTCGAACCCGTCCAAGTCCCCGTCAAATTATCCTTATACCCCCCCTTCCGCATCGCAGCCAACACTGCCTCTCTCGTGCGTTCACCAGCCTCCTCCTTATCCTCGACCCAGCGGCCGTCCAGCCGTCCTTTGTTCTGAGCCCGCATCTCCTGCTCGCGCTCCTCCGCCGCGTCCACAATCTGCTGCCACCGCAGCCGCCGCTTCTCCTTCTCGCGCTGCTCCATCTCCGGCTTGATGGCCAGGTACTCTGCCAGCGCCTTCGCCTCCGTCACCGTGCGCAGTCGCCGCCCGTCCAGGTTCCGGCTCGACCCGTCCACGTCGTTGTTGTTGTTGGCCCCGCCACGCTTGTTACGCTTCGACATGCGACCGCCGGCCGCGCGGAGCTGAGACCCGAAACCGCCTTTGCCGCCGAGGAGGGGCAGGGACAGGCGGAGCGAGAGGAAGGCATCGTGGTCTGGGTCACGGAGGAGACTCGATACAGGGAAAGCGGAGCCTGGGCAGAGTTGTTTGTTGCAGGTGGTCGTGACGGTCAAGCGCCGGAGCTGATAGTCAGCCAGTATCGATCCGAACGATGGTCTACAGGGTCGGGGGTAGTCTATCTGTTTCAGGAGTCGCACGTGGATGGCGTAGCGGAGTTCCCATAGCGGAGTGTCGCGCGGACATGCGAAGGACATGTTGTTGAGGCCGGGGATACCCGTCACAAAGACGTTGATCATGCTTGGTGCCATGGTGTCGCGTTTTCTTTTCTGGAATCGAGTAGTGTGTTGGTTGGTGTAGAGGATGAGTTGAAGCGATGTTGGATGGAACCAAGACTACTAATGCTAAAATGGTTGCTGATGGTGCTACGGTAAAACGTAGACGCGCGCGCAGACACCTGGACATCCGTGCCACAAGCAGCGGAACAGCGGAACAGCCGAGCCAGTCAGCGCTAAGCCGATATCAATGCCGGCTAATATGGATTGGTGCATATCTTTATCGATAGAAGAAAGGTCGACCCAGCTCCTCCGATTGAAAGTGGGGCTACACAATTAGGGCTGGGGTAATTTTCGGTCCCTCCTGGCCGAATATTTGCACCGCAGCCAAACAAACCCGCCCATCGACACCGGTCATAATCATCACACGATCGGACACGCGAATTGTTCTACGCTGACGAAGCACCCGAGTTATAAGCAATTGTCGGCATTGCCCAAAATCATAAGCACTAGCCAGCACTCTTCGAACAAAAAGAAAACCCGGCAAAATGCTTATCCCCACGGCGGATCGAAAGATGATCCACGAGCACCTGTTCCGCGAGGGCGTGGCCGCGGCTCCCAAAGACTACAACCTCACGACCCACCCCGAGCTCCCCGTCAAGAACCTTTACTTCATCAAGACATGCGAGTCCCTCACTTCGCGCCGCTACCTCAAGACTCAGTTCTCGTGGCAATGGTTCTACTACACGCTGACCCCTGAGGGTCTGGACTACCTGCGCGAGTGGCTGCACCTGCCGGCGGAGATCGTGCCTGCCACCCACATCAAGCAGCAGCGCAACCACGCCCCTCCCCGCGGCATGATGGGCGAGGAGCGTGGTGAGCGTCGTGGTGGCGGTTTTGGCCGTGGTGGTGGACGTGGTGACCGTGGTGACCGTGAGGGCGGCTATCGACGACGCGATGCCGGTGAGGGTGGCAAGGAAGGTGGTGGTGCTCCGGGCGAGTTCAACCCGCAATTGTGAGTGTAGTGTTTTTAAAGTGGCTCCCTTCAACCAGTCAAGTATGCCTGCCTGCTAACCAATTGATTGCTTCATTTCAACCAGCCGTGGTGGTTTCGGTCGTGGCCGTGGCGCTCCCCCTTCGTAAACAAACAACATCCATTCCGAAACCCCAGGGTAGACTTTTCTGTCTGTCTACCCTCCACTCAACCACACTCTTGAAATCTCTTCATCTGCGACGACCACGCGGAGGGAAAGGGATCTACTGTACATGGCGCAAACGGGGAACCTGAGAGGTCGCTTACCGGTTCTAGCAGGGGGCTAGCGTGCCTGGTGAGGGATGAATTCTCAACCGAATCATAAGTGGAGTTTATGGAAAGGGGACCATCAGTAAAAGAAATCCCCTTTCCCCACCGGAAGTTGTCTCTTTTCTCGGAGATGAACTTTCGACGTCGCCATTTGGACTTGCATGCAGAGGAAACAATGGAATTCTTCTGAACCAAACCCGTGGAGATTGCAGTATGCTTTGTGACTGATGTTTGGATTCGGTCCGTTCACGCTCAACTAGAGAGTTGGAGCTCATGAAGCATCTCCTTCATCTCCCAGACCACCATCATGCTGTCTTTGGTCTCCCCACTGTCCTGAAAACCTACATCTAGTAGAATCGCAGCTCCTTGTAACATTGGAACATTCGATCACTCCAATCTGAGTCGGTGAGCGATGGCTCGTAGATACAGCAACCTAACATTACATAACCTGACTCGATGCCATAGAGTGCTATGTAAAAGATTCATTCAAGGATAAAGCTAAACCCTGTCGGAACTGCTTACGGAGACTTGACTCCAAGCCGATATCGGGGATTTTCCTTGGTCCATGCTCCTTGCCGATCAACCTTTTTGGAAAACATCAGAAAGATGAAACCCAAGCAAGTTGAAGATGCACGACTGGTTTTGAGATAACATAGAGAGGTGCCGAGGTAAACACCTCGTAGGACGTCCACACCGCAAACTCAGGGTCATGCACAGCGTATTGTTCCGAGATTTCGGTCAAGTCCCGAGTTTCTCAACTATCAACCGGACTATCAATCCTTGACTCAGCAATACATCCAACTTTGATCTCCAGCACGATGGCGGACTCGCCACCAACAGATAAAGAAGTGGCCCTTAAAGCCCGCATCATCCCGCACATGAACAAGGACCACGCTGAGGACCTCCAACTCTACCTTCAAGCCTACGCCGGGCTCTCCGGCCGCGCCTCCGCCTCCCCTCAACTCCACGACATCTCCCTCGGCCACCTCGAAATCCAGAGCGTCTCGGGTACTCACAGCATCGTCATCACACCCCCCATGACCAGCCTGGCCGAGTCGCGCGCCCGTCTCGTCGAAATGTCCCAGCACTCCATCGCCAAACTGGGACTCAGCGACGTCCAAATTGCTTCCTACGTGCCGCCCGAGCCGCTCGGCTGGCTCGTGATTGCTGGCGTGTCCTTCTACTTTGCGTGCTGGGGAACGCTGGGGCTGGTGCGGCCGGAGACGGCGATGTGGCGGTTTCTGGATGCGGTGTTCCCGTTTGGCGGCGCTACAAGCTTTCGCTGGACGGTACGGCAAATCTTCCCGCTCGTCCTGGCGATTCACGTCGCCGAAGCGTGGTGGATGGGCAAGTCGCGACTGGGGATGCACCGAATGCGGACGGGGAGTGGGGCTTGGTGGCTGTGGCTTGTGAACACGTTTTTTGAGGGCGCTACGACGTTCAAGCGGTTTGATAAGTTGGTTAAAGGGGAGAGAAAGAGGAAGGAAGCGCAGAAGCATTGAGTGACGCTATAGCTGTTTTGCTTGAAGTAATCCCTAGTTGTGCCCTACTTTGTCGTTTACCCGTGGGCATTGCATCACAGCAGCCATCATGTTGGAGAACGTGTGGAGCTGGTAAAAGCTGCTGGCCTCGCGTACTTCGCCCTCGTCCATCTACTTCCTGGCATGGGAAAAGGAAACAGGGTGAACCTAATCGCTGCCAACAGCCGTGGGAAATTCATCATGGCCTAGGGCAGGCAGAGTATTGATATGCAGTCCATCTAACTAGTATTCCGACTAGCATCATCATCTAAAATCATCTGAAATCATCTACCATTCAGAGCATTCGCTTTCTCTATAGACCCATCACCTGCTCGTTCTCCATTTCGAATACCCGCGACCATTATCCAGCAGCCTATGCAAGGCCATGTGCTCTGGTGTTGGCGTGTAGTAGTCGATATAGCAGCTCCAGGCAGGCCAACAGTCGCGTAGTCGAATCCGGTAGAACCTTAATCATCCGAGAGGATTATCATTTCTACCAGCCTGCTTGGGTTTGCCACGATATTTCCTTCCTGCGCAAGCTGTTGTTCTTGTTGTCTACCGCCAGACTCCGAGAACTTTCGATCTAATCACCCTTAAGCTTCTCATCTATTCATCAGCGTGTTCTGATGGGGATTTCGGAAGATTCCGAGACGACAAATTCACGTTTCCCTGGTCTGTAATTCTAGATATAAGTCCTGTTCTGAGTTACTCAAATAACTAAGTCCTTTCTAGCTGATATCTCCCACGCGTCTATAAGCATCGACCAGAAGACCTATCTTCACCTGTTTCTGTCGTCTCATGCTCGCTAGCAACACATTCAACATTATGCGATGGCGATCATGTACATAAACTTGCTTCATGTTGTTTCTCAGTATCTACCGGTATATCTGGACCGAAGGATAACTCCATGATGCATTCCAATGTCATGTTCCCAAATAAGAGAAGCAGCATTGGGAGTGGTGGGTTGATCGTGTACCCTATCAGGTTCCAATAGTCCCTCCAATCACACTATCAGCTCGACTAATTTTCATAAGTTATTATTGTACGGCATTCAAATCCAGATCTGATATCATCGTAGTGGTGTATGCATGTAGCCTTCTGGGCGCCTACAGGCTCTAAAAAGCACCTCTTTGAGTATAGCATTTCAAGACCATGCGTAGCCGAAGGCTCTGCATTCTTGTCCTTCAACCGGTAACCGACAGGTTTCTCCGGCTTGTAGAACTTTCTTAGCAATTTCCACAGCCTCCCACGGCAACAGAGCTTTCAGCAGGAAAATTGCGACACAGCTGCACATGTTTTCATGCTGCTGTCAGACGCTTTCGGCATAGATAGGCACCTCATCGCCTTCACCGTTTACTCTTTTGACCTATCAACCAAGATACGGTGTGTTTGTTACACACACCTATTGTGTAGCCTATCGGGATCTTGCCTTGTAGCGGGGTAAAGATGGTATGTATCTCTTGTTCCCAAAGCAAATCAGTCAACGACAGCCCTACGGAATGCAAAGCCTGCAGGTTGATCGATAAGGACGTGTTGCTGGGGATTGTTGTGGTCATAGTCATCTACTAAGCGGTTCCACCTTGTGAATCCGCTTGTCTAACGACGATACTCCTCAATTTTCCATTTGCATTACACTTTCTTCTCACTGCACAACTGCAGATCATCTATCGGTGTCCATTGTGCCGGCTGAGACACCCTGACGCGATCTCCTGCTTTCCACCCAAGTGTTCGTTCCGCCACAACATAGCTTTTTCCTGGTATCTCCCAATTCGAAAACGACCCCAAAACGCAAACATCTGGATCGCCTGAGATCTGTGCGCGCGGGATCTCGCACTTGCTCTCCTATCCGTGTGTTTACAAGATGCCGAGTATCGCTGTTTTCATCTCTCTGGTACACCTCCGCCCTATCCCTGGGTTGCGTTTGACACCTTACCGCAGATGATGGGATGCTGATACTGTCGAGTAGTTCATGATTCTTCTCACGGGAGTTTCTATGTGAGTATTCCCGAACCATTTGCCCCTTGAATCCCACCCGAACAGCACTGGAGAGATAGAAGAGACTGAGCCATTGTCATCGGGATTCTCCATCTCGCTCTACCGAAGGTCGTCTTCACTGGAACTAACCTGCTGTAGATGGATCACTGTGAACTCGAGCAAGCTGTCTCTGCCTATCTCGTTAGGCACAAACATTCTGACGGCTCTTCTCCCGCTCATCGCCGTGGCGAATTGTTTCTTCATCACACCACTCCTTGAGAGCATAGTGCATCGGGTCAAATCCCCGCTATTCAGAATCCTCCTGTCACCCGCTGCCGCTCAAGTCATACAGGGCGTCCTCGCAGTTGTCCTCGCAACGTTAGCTTTTCAAAAGACACTGCTGGGTCCTACGTTTAACTGTAGATTGAATGAGGCATGGAAACACTTGTGGATGGCTCACGATGGAATCGCGATCCAAACCATCCAGGACGCATTTACGTGCTGCGGTCTGAACAGTCAGAACGATATGGCTTGGCCGCCGTCTTCAGGGCGCACGGGTATGACTTCATTCTCCGACACATCATCTCTTCCAAATACTCATTAATATATCGGCATGGATTGCGCTCACCCGAAAACTCTGGAACCAGGCCGATGCAGCGAGATCTATCATAGCTCAACTTCATGCGTTGGTCCGTGGCAAAACGCTTTGCATCGGAATTCGGGGTTGAGCTTTGGCATTGCAGCTGCGGTCCTCATCACGCAGGTACGGAGCTCACTTCGAGAGACGGGATACTGGCATGGAGACTGATAATAGAGCTTCAAGTTTGTCCAAACCATTATACTCCGCATGCGATCTATGAACAGCAATCACGACCTCGCAGGATATTCGCGCATTCCACGTCGAATTGGCCGAGGATCACAGGAACGGCTTATCCGAAATCTTGAAGATGGGAACCCAGATAGCGGTGCCGATGTCGAGGACTCCCACAACGGCGAACAAAACTCTGATCGTGGAAACAACACAATGGGGCAAACAGGCGCTGGGGAGTCTCCGAGAATTGAACCTTCGCGGTTGGGAAACGACGGTCATGAAAACTGGCAGTAGCGGAGTGTTGGTCGATGGGGACTCCAGGAACGAATGTATCGATCTTTCGAAATCCATGGTTTCGGAACCAAAGGTGCGAGACATGATAGGGAAGGAAGCCAGATAGGCAAAAACGTATTGAGAAGAGTGCGTGACAATCAGTAGCTGTTGAGGATCGGGGTACATTTTTACCTTTCCTTGTTACCTTCGAGCTTGTCGCAAGGGAAATCAAGTTCAGGAGACGGAATTGATCACATTGTTCACCATCATCAACCCGTTCAAGAGGTTGAACTGCAATATGTGGGTCCATCAAAGCCCTGTTCCACTGATGCTATTGGCGCGCGAAGTGCCAACCACCAGGGAGGGTCCCTGAGCGAGGCGGAAGCGGAGCAGATGCTACTTTCCTTCCTCAGGAAACTGAGAGTCGCACCACGCCCTTGCGAGTCGGAACCTTCCTTCTGGCGTTCTCCTAGGCGAACAGTGGAATGCCACCGAGGTAGGAGAGGGGTTGTTGGCAGGGCAGGCGAGGCTACCTTCCAAGGTTCCGAGCGGACTGACCAACTCGTCATGGTAGCGGATGGATGATCATTGATCTGGAAAGACCATCATCGTACTACTGGTACTGGTAATTTGGCTGTCCGCTTGCTCGGGTGTTCTTGGGTCATGTCTGGAATCGCGCCCAACAAGAATAGCGTGCGTAACGTAACGGAGCGTGGGTACACCTGCGGCAGGGACATAATCGTGGCTCGTACACTTACATCGTATTGTTGTGATGTCGCAAGACTCTCGAACTCATTTACGCCTGCGTTTTGCTGTACTCGATGAGGCGCTAATCATTTGAACGCTGCGCAATTGAAACACAAGCCTCACCACAGCCTAAGGCTGATTGCCGGGTCTCTGTGGTGATCGTTTCCACGTATTACTCCTATGGCACGCTTTTCGATGCACGTTTGGAGCCCAGACTACGTTTCATGGCTCTGAGCTAACAAGTGCCCATCTGACTCTCAATATATCTCATCACCTTTGACAAGACGACATTGCCCCGGGCGTAGGCGACACGTACTCGGATCGAGTCCAACCGTTTTGTGGGCGCACTGCGATCCTCGTTATGCCCTTCCTAGTCGACATTCCGTTTCTCAATCACCAGCATTTCGGAATCCGGGGGTTCTGCGGCCTCCGGGCCGAGCCTTCATGTTCGATCACCGAACTGAGCGCTATGTAACTCATTATTGCTAGGAGGAGACACAACTCTAGAAAGGACTCGGCCATCATACGCCCTTCTCGTCGTCACAGGCTCTGATGTATGGGCCAACCCATCGGGTTTCGGACTCGCCGCTTTCATCATGACTCCATTTTGTTGTCGTCGACCGTCTTGCTCTTGTTTCTGCTGCGTGTCTACCTCGCGCTCCTCGTTCCACCTTCACCAGGCGGTCACGCACCAAGACAGGACCCCGCCCTTGCGAGCTTCAGCGGCCCGAGAGAACGCGGTGGCGCGGAACATGGAGCTCATCCCCACGATATACCGCAGCACGAGGAGGAGAAGAGGAGAAAGGGATCGATCGTTCGTGCCTGGCAGATCACAAAAAGAGACCACCGCCGAAGAAGTCGTAGTGGTGGATGAACCTGGACGAGTCCAGCGCAACCGAGCTGGTGATAAGACAACCCTTGCAAGAGAGACAAAAGGCGACGGACCAGATCCCGCAATCAGCGGCGCCAGAGTTGAGCACATGAAGCCCAGAAACCGAGCCAACGGCAAGCGACCAGAGGTGGAGGGCCACAGACATAGAGCTACTACAGTCGTGGACGAGCAACCCGGAAATAAAGATCAAGATGGTGGACCACACGACGAGGCTGGGGTCGAGGCTGATGAGCCTAGATACAGAGATGAGAGCGAGGAAGAGGAATTTGAGCGCACCGGCCACCAGTATAGTGCCGAGGGGTAACCGGTTCATTGAGTGGGATGAGTTCACCCGAGTTCTAGATTTTGAATACACCCACGAAGCAAGAAAGGAGCACGGTTTCCTCATAAGACGGGGGGCTTTTAAGGGTCGAAGGACGGCGAGAGTCTTGGTGGTGCAAGATTCTCGCCTGCGCCGCATGGTAGACGAGCAGTTCCTAAAAGATCTCGCGGATGTTGTAACCGGTGCCTCCAAAAATCTCCTCCGTAGTTCGAAGCGTCGCCCGGGAGAAATTGTGGAAGCTCCGGTTTTGATCTGGACAACCCCGGAGGTGGTCACCCGGGAGGATGTGAGATTTTCTTTTAAACAACATGCTGGGACTACATTCGGACCTATGGTTATCCAATCCGTACGTCGACGAAATAGCTAAACGATCTCTCGGCACTGGTACGCTGGTCGACAAAAAACAAGGCATACGGTCAGCAGATGAAGTATTGACGAGGATAGACCACAAAGACAGAATACCGATACCTCGAGGCGAATTGCGGGGAACGGAACATTATTCCTTCACAACGCCTACAGAAGGCACGGATGAACGCGATCGTCCGGCACCAAGCCATATGGAAAATGTGGGGATAGTTGGCAGAACAACTTTTCCTCCAGCCTATCCATATACGCAATATAGAGAGGACGAGAGGGAGGAGAAAGAGAAGGAAGAGAGGGAGAAAGAAAAGACCAAGATAAAAAATGACAAAACGTAGAAAGAGCCAACACAGCGCTGAACACGAAAGCTCCGAACCGTCAGCGGAGACGAGAAGTCAAGCTTCAGCGAGCAAAGAAGTAGATGGAAAGGAAACGTCCGCAGCGAGCCCAACCCAGGCGGTACCCGAGACCTTTAGACCGTTCAAGAGGAGTAGGAGGAGGAGGAAGAGGAGAGAAAATATCGCCACCATTAGGAGTAAACCAGTAACGGCGCGAGAGGTACCGGTAGAAGGTGCCAGGAAAGAGGGTGGAATCTACACCACGAGCACAAGATACAAGACGCCACAAGTGAACAACGAGTCACAGAGGCAGCCAAAACTCTCCTTGGTCAAGAAGTTGTTGGGAGCGGGACCTAGTGCGGGAGGAAAGGCGTCAAAAGCGACAAAGTGGGTACTTGACTTTATGGAACGGAAGAAACATTCGTGAGAGGTCCTCCTGTAGTTGATAGAGTCGAGGAGAGGATCGAGTGATTACCCACGAGTAGAAGCCAGCACATGGAGTCGTTTCTTTGTGTAAATGAATTCCACAGATAAGTAGAAAGTTAAATGTTGATATCCGAAGCACACACACTGCGACGGAATTCCACAAGCTATAATACCAGTCCATAGGGTACACCGTACGTGTTCAGTGTGTGATAGATCTTTCCATGTATGATTGTCAAGAGCGAGACGGACAACCGATCACTTACTGTGGCATTAGAGTAAGCAACCATAAGTATACAAAGATACAGACTATCCTGCACGCTGCCACCACTGCTACCGGTAAGCAACCAAGCCAGACATACGACGCAGCATGCAACACGCAGGCTCAATGTCTCTCAAAATGCTAGTCCACGCACCGACGTGTATCACGAATACTATCAAAAAATTTGTTCACGCCATAACCATTCCCATGTCTCGTAGCCGACGGGGTATAATCACAGCTCAAGGTCAGTTAGCCGCACTAAGCACACTGCACACCTCACCACCAAAATTCAAAACCAAATGATCGTGCACATCATGAAAGCCCACCCCTTCTCTGTAGGACTGATCATAACTCTCTCGTTACCACCTGTCACAAAGACCGACAATCGGAGAAATAAGACAGAGAGAGAAAAAAAAAGCAATAAAAGGCTCGCTGACCAGGTCTCATCCGCAAAGCACTCATTTTTATTTGTTCAACGCACTTTCTTTCGCATACTAGTATCCCCCCATGACTTGCTCCGCACGAAACCCTTGCCGTGCACGCAGTCCTTGCTTCACAGGAACTTTCATCACTGTAAACTCGGTATGTCCATGACTGGAATTAAAACCAGCCGGCTCAACTTATCATAGAACGCCATCGAAACATAAAACAGAAAAGTGCAAATCAAACGCCAATTTTAGGAACCACCGCGCCTTTCTCCCTTCCTTTCTTCCTCCTTTCCTCTCTTCCTCCCTTCCATCTCAAACGCAAACGCAAGCTTGATCATTATAAACGTTGAAACTAAAGTCCGTGAGAAGAGACGAGAGATAGAGATAAACCATGATTCCTCGTAGCTCGAACGTGGTCTCGTTAGAATGAAATGTGCAAAGTCCTCCATCGTACACTGCCGTCCTATTTGTGCCCTCGTTTTCTCTTGCCAATTTTTGACCATGGAACGGAATATTAACAAGCAAGTATTTAGGGAGATGAAAAAAGACCGCGCCGGAAAAGAGTGAGGAAGAAAACGAAGAAAGACTAGAACCCATCCGAGACCCCCCAGGTCTCCGTTCTTCTTCACAAAGTCTGGTGAGCCATGCCGAAAGGAGCGCCATAGTCGGGCAGGTTAGGCCGGGTGGCGGCGTCGATGATACGGTTCGACATGGTGATCATTTGGGAGATGTGCTTGAGGAGGGGCTCAGTAGGGTTGCCATTGGTGATGCGCTGATAGAGGTCTTCGAGCTGGCGGATCAGCTGGCGGAGGATGTTGGGAACGACTTCGCAGACTTGGGCATCCTGAAGAGAGAAATTAGCTTGATTAGTACAAGAATGACAGATAGGGTAGCGATGGGTTTGGCGACTTACAATGTGTGGGAGGGCGTTGTGAAGAGAACGGACGATGATCTCCATCCATCCGATTTTCTGGCGAAGCAGGCCGCTCTCAGCGGTACGGGATACCTCAGCTAGAGTGGCCAGGGCCACAAGCGACGAGAGTTCGCTGAAGATCTGCGGATTAAGCGTGACCAGATATTGATCAAAGATTTCGTCCTTGCGGCTGGACTGCAGCCACTTCACCAGACCACCTTCGACCTCGCCGCGGTCAACCTGGTTGCGGATATCCGAAACGATCCGCTCCAGCTCACCGTGTCTGCCACTGCCGGGACTGTTGTGCGGGAAAGTCGTAAGCTGATTGTTGGAGTGCGTGGAGGGGCTGGCGTACTGCGACGATGACTGGTGCTGCTGGTGCTGCTGTGGCTGCTGTGGCTGCTGTGGCTGTTGTTGTTGCTGCTGCTGTTGCTGCTGTTGCTGCTGTTGCTGCTGTTGCTGCTGTTGCTGCTGTTGCTGATGGTGGGAGTGAGATTGATGGGGCTGACTGGTGAACGAGTTATGGCCCTGAGATCCTATAGAATACTGCGACTGGCTCTCATTAAGAGCCTGTCGTTCACGAGAGGCCTGCTGCTGCATTTTCAGAAATTGCTCCTGGAATTGAGCCTGCGTGGCTGCCATCTCCGTCACAGTACTAGACAAGGATTTGACGAGGGCCGTGAGCTGATCGATCTTGTGGCTGTCGTTCTGAATGCGCTGCTCTAACTCGCCGACCTGCTGTGCAACGCTGCGGTGAGCCTCCTTACCGGCGTCGCGCGCAACTCGCTCCGCAATACGAGTGAGGGCGGGCACAATGCTATTATTCAGCGTCTCCTCCAGGGTGCTATCGACACTGGTACTCAGAGCTTCGCCAATCTTATCGGCAAGGGACTGGGGTAAGTCCATCTTCTGGATGCTCTGGGCAACAGCACCAGACAGGAGCTTCTGTATCTGATTCTGGATCGTGTTGGTGATCTTACCACCCATCTTACCATCGAATTGCTCAGATATGACGCGGTGGACCTGATCTGAGATACAGCGGCCGACAATGCCGCCCAGAACGGGAATCACATCCTCCTCGAACTTCTCACTGATAGTGCGCGTGAGGACCTTCTGCACGTTCTCGTCCAGCACCGCCGATATCAGGTCAATCAGCTTTTCCTGAGCCGCATGGAACTCAACATCGCGGTCGTCGAACCCCCGATCCATTGTCGTGCGGAACTCGGAGAGAGCGGCATGGATAGAGCTGCCGAGGGTGGACTCGATTTGCTTGACGGCCGCGTCGATATCGTAAGGCAGCTGCGCCGCCATGGCAGAGTGACTGCTGGCCTGAGGGCCAGTTTTGGAGGAGTCCATGTTCTTGGATGCAGAATCCGCACGAGGCGACTGCGCGTAGCCATTCGATTGAGTATGCTCCGAAGCGTTCTTGTCCGCTGATGTTCCCCTGTCCTTGTGACGCGAACCCCGGCTGCGTTTACCGCGTTCGCCCTTCTCCTGTGCAACGGGCGTCGTAGGTGCCTCCATCGATCTGCGAGCACTGTTTGATGCAGATGTAGAAACTTCCTGGTTGTTCTGCTGTGTTGCGCTGTCGAATTTATCGCTCTCTTCCGAGGTTGCAGCCTGTTGTGCGGGACTGGCGGACTCCTTGACGACTTCCTTGGCGGCTTCCTTGGTGGCTTCCTTGGTGGCTTCCTTGGTGGCTTCCTTGGTGACTTCCTTGACATTGGGACGCGCTGCGGCACGGGCCGGCGGCGCCGGGGCGGAATCCTCCGTCATATGCGGTGGCGGAGCTGGGGCAGGTTCGGATTGAGCAGGTAGGTCCCTAAGCTTGCTAATCTTGACTACCCCAGCTTCCACGGCATCGACAGGTGCGACCACCTTGTTGTCTTTGGCCCATCCTAGCTCGGCTTGCTTAACGCAGATACCAGTGACACCTTTGGAGTGCATGGTGTAAAGCTCGAACAAGGTCTGCTCCTCGTCATTAGCCGCGGCGGTGGGAGTCGGCAGCATGGTCAGACTCCGGATCACACCCTTGTTGGCGAAGGAGAATTCGCGGACCCCGCTAATGACCGCGGTACTATCGGGTTCGGGGATGGAGGTATCCTTCACCATCAACTTCTGAATGTAATCCACCTGAGACAAACCCTTAATCGTGTACTTGGGCGCCGATAGATGAAGGAAGTAGATCGAGTTACGCGTTGGATGGCCGACCACAACCATGCCCGTAGGCGGGTGGTACATGACACTGCAAACCGCGTCCGCCTCTTTGGAGTGGGGCAAGTTGAACTCTTGCACGGGCTTACCAAGTGCAAGATCCCACAGCTGGAGGGTGTGGTTTTGCTTCATGCCCACAATCATGTATCGCAACGCACAACGCTTCTGGTAAGGCCGCTGCTTATCCAGGAGCAGGACCGACGTGGGCCAAGCTTTCTCGCCCTCCGGGGTTGTCGTGACTGTCATCAACGGCTCTTTCACCTCCATCACCGTGTGAAGCGGCAACAAAGACTGCGGTCCCGTATTCTCTGCTGGTGTGGTCAGGCTCCGCACGTCCCAGAACTTGACCCGGCCTGACTTGTCCAAGGACACAACCGTGGTGTCATCCTGGCTGAAGGTAAAGTCTTTGCCGGCCTTGCCAGTATTGATGCGCAAGGTGCAATTCTTGGAGAGCTCATCCGTGTCGACAACGCGATCATGGCCCGACTTGAACAGATTGTTCTGCATGATATAGGCCGGCCAAATGATGCTGATGGTCTTGCCCCGTCCGACAGCAAAGTACTCGGGGTGGGTGGATGAGGTGCGAGCACGTGTCTTGAGTACACCACCCGGCGTGTCACCCTCGTGATTGCTCATGGGAGGCAAGGCAAATCCTTGTTGCTCGGGGTGAGCATCCTCGAGATGGTCCTTTTCTCCGTCCTTGACGAGAACGTAATAGACAGTGCCGCTAATACCAGTGCCTATGATGGTCTCTCTCATGCTGGTATGGGCATCGGGAGGCGTCATGGACACGGCAACATTAAATATGCGGTCCTTGGTATCGGTGAACAGCTTGGCATCGCGACCATCTTCCTGGCGGATGACGCGAAGACCACCGGCCTTGGACATACCGTAGGCGATGTACGTCTCAGTGGCGCAAACCAGATTCCGGTCCACCTGATCAAAGTCTTTCTTGACTCGGGCAATGTCCAAAATGATGTCGGCACGATACTGAGGGCGCGACTCTTGATTGCCGTCCTGCATGGTGATGGAAATCCACGGCTTCATGGGGAAGTTATACACCTTGATGGGCGCCGCTTTCTCCTCCATCACCACAATGTCATCTGTATCAGCGTTTTCCCAGTTGTCCGCCACAGATGTGGATTCTTTGGCGGCACCATCAATGACGTTACGCACAGCTTCCGCCGTTTCCGAGTCCAACGATTTTTCCAGCACGTGGGCATTCTCAGGCTTGTCCAGCTCCTGCTTGATATCGCGTGCGGCGATGGTGGACTTCTCATCGAAATCGGAGCCAGTCTCAGCCTTGAGCAAATCGTCCAGGTCCTTCGCAATCTTGGCCTGGGCTTCCTCGTCCTCGGCGCGCGCCAGAGCCTCCGATGCCTCTCTATCAACAGTGGGGGCGAGATGATGAACGGCCTCGGCAACCGTCTCCTTGTTGTCGCCCTCGTCCTCGTTCGCAAAGGAAGACGACAACCGAAGAGGCTTCTCACGAGAGCGGTCGCCGCGGGTATCGGTCTCGAAGGCAGACGGGGACATGGTGTGGTGCTGCTGGGGTTCAGTATCAAAGGCCGAAGGAGACATGACCTGCTTGGACTCCGTCTCAAAGACAGAAGGGGACATGATCTTGCTTCGAGTGTGGTCAGGACTGACCAGAGGACTGCGATGAGGGCTCACAGGCAGGCGGTCACGGACCGGAGACGAGGCGCCGCTACCCCGACTGAAGGACTGAGAAAGGGAACCACTCCCGTTTCTATTATTCTCGTCATGGGCCGAAGTAGTAGACTTTGGGATTTTGTTTACTGGCGAAGAATTCAAGTCATCAAAGGGATTGCTGGGGTGATGATCAAATATGGTTGGCTTTACGTTGGTGTTGTTGTTGTTGTTATTGTTGTTGTTGTTGTGATGATGATGGTGATGGTGGTGTGAGAGAGATGAGATCACGTGCTGGGCTGGAACGTATGAATATTGTACGTGGGGTTTCTCCTGTGTGTGGGGATGTCTGTCAGAATTAGAGCGCCTTGGCTGATGATAATCCCCATTTCCCCCATTTCCCCCGTTCCCACCGCTCCCCGGCTGATCGGCAGATGAACCAATGGTAGACTGAGGAGTGAAAGTAGTCTGGTGAGAGGACTCATGAGTCGATGACTGATCATTCTGCGCTGGCTTCTTCTGCTGAAGAAGATTGAGCAGGTAAGCCTGCGTATCGTCCGTGGGCGGGGCATTGTTCCATTGTGAGGTGGCGCCGGCTGAGGAAGGCTTCTGCTGCAGCTGATGCTGATGATGTTGTTGGGGTTGACTGTCGGATCGATAATGATCCGAATGCGAATCGCCCTTCATGAGGGAGGCCAGGAAACCTTGAGGATCCGGTAGTTTAGCAACAGGCGCATGGATCGTCGGCGGCTTACTGCTGGGGGGAGTTGTCATGGGCTCTGGAGGAGAGGGGGAGCGGTTGGTTGGCGGCGAAGGCTGTGATGTGGAGTGAGTCAAGGCAGAAGAAGTATTGGCATGGTTAGCATTATGGGCATTATGAGCACTATGAGCATTATGAGCATTAGTGGATCCCGAATGCACGGAATTATTGCTACCATAGTTGCTTTCACCGTGAGTGCTTTCGCCGTGAGTGCTTTCGTCGTGATTGCTACCTGCCTGGCTGCCACTTCCCCCACCGTTACTATTGTCCTGAGAGTTGTTGTTGTTACTGTTGTAACTGTTGTTACTGTTATTATTGTTGTTGAACTTGAGCAAATTCAACAAGCTGGCGCTAGCATCAACCTGTGGTTTGCTGAGATGGTTATTGTTGGTGTTGCTCGTACTGCTGAGATTGCTGTTACTGTTGCTCGTGCTTGGAGGCAACGTGCCAACGGCGCCGAGACCAGATGACGAAAGCCCCATCATTCCCACTCCCATCCCCATCCCCATCCCCATCCCCATCCCCATTCCCATGCTCATTCCTGGTGGATGCTGTGCATTGGGAAAGTTGCTGGAAGGCGGAGTGGGCGCCGGCGGTGGAAAGATGTCGGATTCCGCAACAGATGCCTCGGGCGAATCTCCTCCCCCGTCGCCATAATAGTCGCTCTGACTTTGTCCGTGACTGTGGCTCTGGTTGGCCTGGTTGATCGTGGCAAACCGTGTGAGCATTTGTCGAGCTGGAACGTTGTCGCCACCGCTGCTCTGATTGCCCGTCCGTCCGCTGTTTGGCTGAAGACGCGCCAAGAGTGAGTTGAGATGGCTGTTGTGGTCGCTTCCACCTTGTTGACCATAGTTCGCCATGGCCAAGGGCTGTCGGTATCCTCACGACACCAGCTCTCACTGACGCAGCTAGATGTCGTGGATTTCTTAGATGCAAACGGATTAAAGAATGGATGTCGAATCGCCTTGCTCCTACTCCTACTTGAAATTAGAGTTCCAAGTTGCCCTGCTCAAACGGAAGGAAGGACGGAAGAACGGACGGAGAGATGTGCTCGTCGCGTCTGCAAAGCAGAATGAACATGTGCAACACGAGTAGCCGAAGTACTAAGCTTCAATCGATCGAGCTAAGAACCTGGTTTCAACGCCAGCGTAGCGCAATCCTGCAATCGCTAAAATGAAAACAAAAAAACAAGTAAAAATCATTCAACACGCTGTATTACTCAACCTGTCTAGGTCGCGAAGCTAAACGTCCATGCAGCAATGATCTCTGCTACTGCACGAACGTTCTAGACAGCACATCTGACAAGTGCAGAATGCGACGGGAGCATGCACGATCGGTGCAAACGGGATGGCATGCGTAGAAGGATTGAGTTTGGGTAGTGAAAAGATTTGAGTTGCACGGTGGCTGCTTGGTGGTTGGAAGCTTCAACGCTCCTTTTTTTTTTTCTTCAGCCGCAGGAAGTTCGTGCCCAAGGTTGTCAAGTGCAAGAACGTCAAGGGTGCGGATGGACTACCGTAGCAATGCAAGCTCCGTAGTGGTGAATCAAGAATTGTGAGAGCTCAGAGTGCCGCCACAAATCCTCTTCCTATACTGCGTGCCTATTTTCCGAATACCACTCCGCATCAGTTCCCCGCCACAGTGTTTCTAGTGGAGAATCTTTTTCTTTCTATAAAGAAAAAACCGTTGGCAGAATGCTCGAGCTCCTGTTCACCTGTTCCAGTGCCGCCGGTGGACAATCAACGCGTCGTTGCATGCACAGTCCAGGAAGGACCATTCCTCCTGGGCAATGAAAGAGGAAACGAATTGATCAAACTTGAACAAAAGGAATGAAGGAGGGGAAATCAGAGAGAGGGGTCCTCAACACAGTGCACTTGTGCAGCACGATCATCCTGCAAGTCCTCACCCACACAGTCAAATTTCGTTGGTGCTCGGGTTCCTCCTCGACTTTCTTTCAATCTCGTTGGGCGGCCATGCAGCCATGTGTCGCGTTGAGTGGTGGACTTGGAATGTAGCGGTCACCGGTTTAGAAGGACGTCGATGTCTGTTTGGTCAGCCGTAACTTCCGCCTCTTCATCGTCAGACTTGGATCCCTGCTAATGTGCAAACTCTCCAACGAGCGAGGCTGCAGCTGTGGAAACACGAGAGGGCTGACCTATCAGAGATCTACCAGCCTGCAGGGATTATGCTGGTGTGCGAACCACAGTACTGCGCGTAGTCAAAAACGGCCACTCCCCTATTTCCAGATCCCCCCCAACAGTGCAATTTATAAAGTAGGCGTGATAGTCTCGGATGCTGGATGTATTGCTATAGATCGGTTATATACGAATTTGAAGAACGTGAATGACTCATATCAGATCCAGTATGTCGCTCGCAAAGTGAGTGAACATTGTGCCAATTGTCAGTTCCAATACAGCATTACCATCGCGTACCAGTATCAGTTCAATCCAGTCAGATCGAAATCTCGTCGACCATATCATCCGACACAAGCCATATGTCACTAATGAGCAAGCAGTAGGATGATAAAACCACATCGTCTGATCATTTGCCCTGTCTGCTTCTTCTAGTCTATACCCCAAGACGCGGGTAAGCCGCGCACCGTAAAGTCTTGGTGCGGTTTCTGGCGTAGCGCGGCCATTCCGCAGCCAAGGGGATAATCTAAGCCTTCTAAACCACAGCCTGCAAGACCGAACCTGTGTTTCAATCTTGATACGTATCTGGAACCGGTCTTTACCGGTGCAGGCCTCCTCGCAGATGAAGTAAATGGTTGTGAGCTATCTAGTCTGGACCAAGTAGCCATTATTATCGCCTGGGACAGTCGCGGTCGGCATCTTGGCCTTCGAAGGCACCCACAGAAATCAAAGCCTCCTAGGTAATAGAGCCATTGCTTGTACATAGAACATTTAGCTTTCCCCATTGACCTCCATAACCCCGTCTGCGAGCTCCAGTGCATACCTACATTCCCAATTGAAACCTTGACGACTACCTACCTAAGCACGTCAAGGTTTGCCCATGCATTTCGTGTTACCTCTAATCCCACGCAAGATTCGCACGTATCCTCTAATCGGCATGTTGTTGTTCGCAAGGTAATTGTGTATCCGCTAGATTGTCACCGATTAATGCGGGCTTGAAACTAAGCTGGTACTTCTATCGATAGCCCCCCCCCCCCTTCCCGAGGGCAGTCTCTCACATTCTAGCGAATGACGCGTAAACATCATGCTCTTTAGAATATGGCAAGAGTCCGGGACTAGTGCTCTCAAGCAGGACTTAATTGCCTTGAGTTAGCTAGAGGAGATCGGCTAGTGGACGTAGACTAATCAAACTGAATCGACGATGTTGATATGAAAATTAGACAGGCATGAAAGTGACTTGTACGTACACTCCTTCTACGCTGGCGTGATTGATGGGTATTCGCTCCGGCCCAGGGGCCCCAGCCACCACGTATCAGGACTTCCGTCAACCGCGATTCCTTCATCGGTAAATACCACTACTCAAGGGCCTGGAGACGACTGTCGTAGAAGAAGGCCATCGGGGCACTTGACAATCGATATCGCGGAGCTCAAAATGGCTACTTGGGTGTTGGTTGAATTGTTCGCTCGGCAGTACCGGCGTCACGGCATAACATTGAATTGGAGATCGTGACAGCATATAATTGATCACGAACATTTCTGCATCTTAATATACATTGCTAAAGAAACCGTAATATGCCTTCGTACGTTGGCAATGAGCAAGAAGCTGAGTACATACTACAAGCATGAAACAGAAATATCCCCCACCCATACAGAAACAGAGAATGATAGAATCCCAATGTCCAAACTCAGATCCACCAATGAGTGCCCGTGTCAGAATACGCAAGTTTTCCCCCATCAAAACCCGATAAAGTTCTTAGAATTCCACGTCAAATCGGGCTTGGGGTCCTTTGGAGCACCTTCTGAGAAAACAACTAATAATCCACCGTCTTTCCCTGTTTGATAATTGAACTTTCCGATTACCATGGATGGAATGAAATCAATCACTGGTTCTTGGAGAAATATGCCATTCTTCTCTGTTGTGTAATCTCCATACACCCAGTCGAGGACCGCTTTCAAGCTGGCTACTTTGGATAACTCGGGGTTGTCTCGAAGACTGGACACAGGCAAGTCTTTCATATAATGATATTCCTGTGCCGCCACCTGTCCGTCGGGTGCTCTATGGGCTCCTGGCCTGGTTTGTTCTCTCCGGGGATCTCCATTGAACTGAAGCAGGTTCTCTCGATCATGGCGTGTTGTCTCTTCGGCTCGCTCAATATAATCCGGACTATATGATTTGGGAAGTTCAGATATAGGTGGATAATATATCATTATTCTGTGCTCCGGTAGGATATTCTTCTTCTTCTTGTCCTTGGAGGTAAGACGAGCTTCGGTAAGCGTCCTCAGACTGCCGAAAAAATTAGGATCAGCCTGATACTTGTATTTTGACTCTTTAGCTGGCTTTGGCCCGCCCTGCTGATTCGCTTCGTCTAGGTTCGATTTCTCGGTACCGGTACCCTCATTTTTCTCTGGGATGACCCAGTAACCATTTACAACCAATGATCCCCGGTTAGAAAAAATGCCTTCCGCCAAAATTCTGCGGCGCTTTGGGTCATGACCGACGACTTGGAAATGATAAAGTAGGTCGTTCTCGCTGAAATATCCTGTTGTGAAAAAGTTCGGATACTTGTTCCCGAATTTTGCCTTTGTTGCTGGCGACATTTCGTACTCTTCCCAGCGGCCCCCGGCACGAACCAGGTCCCTCTTTGCTTTGGATTTCTTCCCGGCGGCCCAAGAAAACAACGGAAACAAATACTTGTAGTATTTGACTCCACGCTGTCCCCAGCGACTGAGCCCTTCTTGCGATGGTTCTTTTTCCTTGGGTCTACTCTTGCCAACAAAATGACGCTTTTGTAACTGAGGTGGAGTTCTCTCCTCGAAAGGAGCAATTCCTGTCGATAAAGCTGTATCAGACAGAGGTTGGGCCAAGCCAGATATGAGGAAGAGCCCGGCAGTAGCAAGGAGATAGAAGCCCAACGAATCTCCAGGTCTCATTGACGCGGTTCTTCCTAGTATAGGCTTAAGCTAAGAGACGTATTGTCGGTCTATTGTTCGAAGAGACGGCTCGCAGTATGCGGGATAGCAATGCGCTTTCACGGTTGCAATCGCCGTACAATCTAGGGACAGTGTAGCGCTTGGGGGGCAGGTGGATGTGCGTTGAAGATATTCCAGCTAATGTCCTGGTCGGGGAACATATGGATGGGGCTGCTGAACGAGACTCGTGGGCGTAGAATGTTGATAGGGATAGTGAGGCTAACACTAAGTCTATAGTAGAATGCGAATGACGGTCGAGATTGTAAAGCGATATTCAAACGGACGGAGGGTCTAGAAACATGTGAGCATAGTCGTTCTAGTACAGGGTGTTTCGAGTCGGGAGATGAGTGGAAAGAACCATGTGAATCAGATAAGACTAGTTGATTTACCTAGCAATGGTGTGACAATGTCGTTACCTAGGCGATTGCGTTCCAGAACAGACTAGAAGACAAGAGTAGGGCAAGCGAAGAGAATGAGAGGTACCATGAATTTGCAACAAGACTAACAGTGGCCGGCCTAACTGCCGCTCATGAGGGAGGAAGGGTGAATGCATATATATTATCCCTCCTTCTGCCATTGAGAAATTACAAGGTCCATGGATCATGGTTCACATTTCTAAACACTCATTCACCATCAATCTGAGCTTCCTTCTTTTGATATACCATACACGGTTTTCCCTAGTGTGTTCTTCATCGTGCGATACGATGGCATACTACAAGCAAGTACCGTACTAATCATTACGTAGGCTGAGGCGTCCGGTGCCCAGTCACAACATTATTTCCTTCTCATAATGGCGAGTACCCTTGTGTCCATCAACTGTCTGATGCCTATTGTAGCCGCCAAATATTGAGGGGTGGGTCACTTGGCATCAGTTCTTCCTGCAAGAAAGCGGCTTTTGCGGCAGGCCTGAAGGAATTTCTTAAGTTGGCGTACCTCCATCTACCCGCAAGTGCGCTCCCAAATCACACTTGCTTTCCGGTCCCGCGCATGCGGGGCAGCCAATCCTGCAGACATTCTAATCAAAAGGTGCTCAACCCTGAAAAGTGCACCGGGGACACACTTTCCGAAAGATGGAGGGAGGTACTAGGCGGCTCTATCATACAGGCGGATTTCTACACAATAAGATAGAGCCGCCAACTATTATGGTAGTACTAAGGTAGGAGAATTTCTGATGCAAACAATCAGCCAATGCAGGCTAATTTCAACGGTGCTGAAAAGCACATTGAGAGGAAATACTTTCGGAGGGATAGGGTAGCTCGGTAAATTTTAAAATTTTATTATTACTCTAAGTGAAGCGATGCTCCCCTATCGAACCTCTGCTCGTTTTCCGAGTGGGACAAAAAATCATTTGCAGGTGCCAAAAAAACCCTCTCGCTGCACCCCGCTAGGGTAGCTCGGTAAACTCCCACTTCAGGTCAAAACTTCCCTCCCACGCCAGTCAATCCCTCACAAGATGTCAGATAGGGATGTTATATGTGTAATGTCATATGTATCGTATTCAAAACTTCTGTGGTTACGCACGTAATTAACTCACCGCTACGTCAGATACGGAGAGCATGGTGATTTTCTGGGTGTCGAGGCTGGGTTTGTATGGAGAAGGACATATTTTCGGGTAGAAATAGGTCAAAGCACGTGACGAGTCTCGTGCACAGGACATTGCCCAGGGACTCCGTAGTTTTGACCTGAATCCGAATTTTTCGCGTGTGGTCAACACGTATTTTGTGATTAGTTTTTAAAAGCGTAAATTATGAAACAACGGAAGCAGCCCCCAGATACACTAGGTTTAACATCCCCATCGTCAAATGTCGACCTTTTCTTCCAACTCTTGCAGGTACAATACCTTCCTTGATAAGCTTAGTGCTCATATCTTTGCGCCTGTCCTCAGATGGGTACCGGTAAAGCATAATGCATAGTCGGCTGCCACATAGTATCTCGATAACGTTGCACAGAACATTGACGGGAGCAACGATCCCCTATTCCTTCACAGCGCATTCAAATGCTCCCCCAAGATCACGAATCCTGGCTCGGTTACCTCGTCCCCATCTAAAAATCGAGCAGGTCATCCGACGGCAGGATGCCGTGCTGAGCGTGAGAGTTAACCGTCTACGATGTAAAGTCAACTTGTACAGTGATAGAGCCAAAACTGTATCATAGATAAGAACCGCGATGAGGTGGGGATGGCAACGGACAGATTCGAAGGACCTGGCATTTGCTGTGCCTCTGGAGCGACGCGGCTGCACGGAAGGTGATATTCGGGTTGCGGAGCAGAACCTTGATGGCCTCACGGTACCTGAAGCCCACTGTTTTTATGCTCATCGTCTGACAAAATTTGGCCACGGAATTCCGGGGGAAGCATGAGTGATTAATCCCCGGCTGATTCAAGGCTTCTCAGGTGAGTCTCCAGGTAGGATGGCGCCTCCGTGCCGCTCCAGTACCAGTACGGCACTGATTGATATCGGAGAAGGTTCTAGGGATTGAGCGAAATTCCTGAGAGCGAAGGACGGAGCCAGGACAAAAGGGATCAAGGCTCAGTGCGGTGCAGAATTATGGATACCTACAAGTAGTATTTGACGACCAAAGAATTGACGCGATGTTTGATCTTTCCACTGATGTATTGTGAATAGGTTATTTGTTTCCTTTACGGAGTAATTACTCATACCGATATCCCCTACGCCGTGTTCAAACGGTGACTTGTGTGAGTTTCTTGGTCATGCTGTGGGTTTGTGGCTCTGAGGGCTCAAACTTAGCCACACCAACACACTCGCAACCTTGCCAGCGATCTGTTCGGGCGAATCAGCACACACATGCAGTGCATAGTATAGTAGGCGGTTCTACGTAGTATCTTGTATTCGCCTGTTAGGCGGATTCATAAGATAGAGCCGCCTAGAGCATTTAGGAAAACGAATGAAGAATCATCCACCGAGATAGACACAGAATAGATACGTTACGGCATTTGCAGAAGCCTCTATCTTGGAGGCTTCCAGCTGCCACGGGTTCCCTGTCTCCGGTGGAATTCAATGTGTCCCAGCAAGCACAAGCCTGCACGCACCTTTGGCGCGCTATTTGGTGTTGTGTAAATTTCCTTCTTTCTGTGCACGATGGTTGAGGGGATAACCCTCGTTCGGTCATTCTGGCTTATCATCCACGCACAACACCTTTTTGTGACGAGGCCCTGAGTGTGATGTGACTCAGCTGGGAAGTGCCTATTCACCGTTATCTGAAAGGCACAATACCTACTCACCAGGTCTAAAATCGGCTCTCTGGCAATAGCCCTATTGAAGCGTCAACATCTTACTGGACCTCAGTCTCACTCATTTCTACCGCACAAGTAGAGACGTGGAACGCCCACCAAACATATCACAGGCTCTCTTCTACCTGAACACCCGAGTTTCCAAGCTGCAACTGCTTAGCATAATTCGGATGAAGCCAGAGAGGAAGCGGAATATGAACATGGGGATGGGCAATTGCAAGGGGTTGAAGTCTTTGATTACGTCGAACTGGGACAACCAAGACCTGGTTTATGGATGTGCTACCCACCAGGGCTGACAGATACACGAGAAATCCCTACTAGCAGGGCATAGTTTAAAGAATGTGTGCATTCAAACCTTGACGCAGAAGGCGATCAATATGGGGCGGGCTGTTCATGAAGGCGAGGGGGAGCGAGGTGAAAAAGTAATTCAGCAAAGGTAAATGGCTTCTATTCACCGCAATCCATCAGGTTAAATATGCGTGAAAAGTGGCGTTCAACCAATTCCAAAGGATAACTGTTTTAATTGTTCCCATCTGAGTGGAAAGACATGGACAGTTTTGTTTGCCGAAAGAAAACCAGCTGACACCCAAAAGGGCTCCCTGATTGAAGTATACTATGTGTACGAGTACGCCACTAGACTATTTTGGAGAGCCGCCCCTGTCGCCTTCCTTCGATGTCGTGAATGTCTGACGTGTACTGGCGCGATAACTCCGTTGTGTTCCGAGATAACAATCAAGAGATGCATGTTGATGGCACTGACTAAACAATACTGGTGTTAGGGTAAACTTGCGTTTCACGGAGAAAAAGGTACAAAAGTTGTGGAATTGGTTGGGCGAAAGGTCGGATGGGCTCCGACAAACTACGGACAGCCAGCACCATCGCGATCAGACATTGGAGACAACAATGATATCAGTGGCCGAACGCGCAGACTCTAACCCTGTGGATCAAACTTTGTATGAACTGGCCGCTGCAGGCACAGAAATTAGGTTATTTTGCAAGACGTTGAGGTTACTAAAGCGATCACTCAATCCTGCGTCGTCGAGTTTGGTGAGTGTCACCGAGAGATCAATACTGAGGAAGTCAAGTGTGATCGACTGAAAGGTTCATATTTGTATTATCTTCACTACCCATGGCCCCAGTCCGCCCTCTCCGTTCCTTTCGACGAATGCCTCAACGCTTGCGCCAAATTGAAAGTTTCCCGTGACCTTGCATCATACTTCGCCGTCCGCTTGAGTGGCTTGATTGGAACAGCAAGTTTTCTTTGCGTAGTCACCTGTGTGTTCCCAACGGAATAAGGAAAGGTTAAAAAGAAAATGAATAAGACAGAAGAAAGGGCGCGACAGGGATTTCTGAGCGGGCGGTGATTAGAGAGCTCCTATTGAACGTAGTGCAGGAATCGATAGAAGTTCCTGGCGAGCTTGAAACAAGGCCACAACTTTGCCTTCGTGCCACGAGCAGAGTGTTCATATCTCCAGACTGCGAATTTTGTGGAACAAAACCGTGGCGATTACTAGTAGTCGTTTGGTTTTAGTCTAGGGCACTTCCAATCATTCGGGAGGGAGAATAAGTTACGAACCAAAATCTCGTCTTCCTCCATAGTAGCGTCTCCATTGCCATTGGCAGGAGCCGGAGCAGCACCGTTCGCGCCATCGTTCTGAACTCCTGCCTCAAAGTAGTCGGCCATCTCAGAATCAAGTTCCTCCGCCGTCTTCTTGGCCGGGCGTGCACTCTTTGGCTTTCCACGTCCCTTTCTGGCACCGCGGGTGGCTCCGGACCCACCGTCTCGTGCAGCCGCAGTGTCCTTCTTCTTGGAAGAGGCGGCGGACTTTGGTTGAGGCTTTGGTTGTGAGATACGCTCAGTAAGCGTTTTGGGTTGGGGGATCAAGGCAGCGGCGGCAGCGCTAACGACGATTTCGATTTTGATAGGTTTGCCGTCGACCAACAGGCCATTCAGATTATTAAAGGCCTTAGTAGCACCATCAGCGTCTCGAAACACAACGGTAGCAATCCCGCGGCTGACGCTATTCGGGCCGTAAGAGAGGTCGACGCGTTTGACGATACCAACGGATTTGATGAAGTACTCCTATGAGAAAGGGCGAACGTTAGTGACTAAGGTGAAGACCAGATAGTAGGCGTCTTGTCGTGCAAGTCTTCGTCTCCAGAACCCAAGCCGGGGAGATCTCTCATGATGAGATTGAGACGCCGAAACCCATCAAACGAGACATATCTCTGGCAACCAACGAGCAAGCAGTAAGCGTTAGCAAAGAGCAGAAAGATAAGCAGCCAGCATCCACCCGTCAAGCCGTGTTCGCAAAATCAAGTAATCGAGTGTGCCCCTCGGTATCTGCACCCCATACAGTCATTCCCACGGCCGACTTCAAGATAGATGAAGAGTTCTTCGAGCGTTGCCGCACCGTACATCGTGCATAGACTCCTACATCCCCGCATCTCTCCGAAACGGCCACCCCAGTGCTGTGCCAGAAATCACCGCCAGCCAATCTAGAAAGGTCAGGGTAGAAAGGGTGATCGGAGTGCCAAGCTTGAATGATGCAAACTTCCTGGATGCTATATCTTGCTGCTGTACTTCGCTCACTGCTGTGCTCGTTGACAAGATGCTCAACTGAGTCTAGACGGCGCCGAGCACTTCCGGAAAGTTGCGCCCTATGTCTCAGGTCATATGTGGAGGCAAAATTTCCTTTAGTCAAACCACGGACGCATGTCACATGGTCGAATGCCATCGCCAACTTGGTTCGCAATCTTCCATCACCAACTGCTGAAAAGGGTTGCCAAGCCTATCAGAGATTGTGTGTTGAGACGCATCATGAACCAAGGCCAGCTCAACTTCCATACTCAACTTCTTCCACGCCCGCGAGGGTGCGCGCTTGTTGAAGGAGATTTGCAAGCGTGACGGCAGACGCCGAAACTTTATCGGCTAGAAATGATAATCCCCATCCTTGTTTTCGTCGCTGTTGACGTACTTTGCGCGCGCGCAATACGAACGGGAGGAAGAATGTCGATGAGAATTCCACCGATTTAAGTAAACCGTCTCAGTGGAAACATACCTTGATCTGTTTTTCGTCCACATCTTTTGGCTATTTGCGGTGTTAGCCGTGAATGGAACTGGGGTGAATCCTCCCCATTGGACACTTTGGACCGATCCCTGACATCGGGTTAGGGGACTCAACACTCACCAGATTGCTGACGACTACTTTACTCTCGCCGCTTCCGGTAACTCCTTTCAGGGGCGCTTGCTTGCTAGTCGCGGCCCGCGCCTTGACTGTCTTTTGTACGCCGCCGACGGGGGCCGGATTTGTGGAGCGTCGGACCATACGAGTGCCGCGGTTCCCGTTACGGCCGCTAGCGCGACGTTGGCCAGACATGATCTCATCGAGAGACTGGTCGAGCTTACCGGACGTCATGATGGCTTGTTCTTGTTACTTGGCAGGTGGAAAGAGATTTGTCTGCGCTCGGCTGAGAGACGCGCGCGCGACGGAAGTGAGCTGTGCAGTGATGGCAAAGTCGTGCGCGGAGTAGATTCTCGGGTTGCGCGCTTTGATGGTAGTGTGATTGATTGAACGGATGCGTCGCGAGTAGGGCGATGCGCGACGTGTCAATTGGAAACGGTTACTAGTAGTATGTGATGGTAGTGGCAGTTGGGTTTGCGGTCGGTCGCGATGATTGATGGAGCAGCGCGACGCGAAAGTGGGCAGGGCAGCGGTTGTTGGGGGCAGTAAGTTGGGTACAGCAACAATTATGATGAGAGTTGGAGAAGGCGAGGACAAGAGATGACGGAAAGATCCAGCGGCCGAAGAAAAAAAAAGCTTGCAGAGCTATGGGGGGCAAAGTGGTTGGATGGGGTGCTTGCAGACCTGGGTTGGGCGCAAAACCGATGGTCTACGAATGTCTCGCCTAGAGGTGGTGGGTGGTTAAGAAGGAAGCGAAGGCGAGCCAGATGAGACGGGGGAAGGAAAATTAGATGGTAGGCAATGCGGGCCACTGCAACAATGAGCGACTGTAGCTATGACTAATCTGACCAATCCCCGCTTGGCTGCCTGCAAGCGTTCAAAACACACCGGCACCAGATTAGCATACCCGGCAAGTAGGCAGTGGCTCCGCCCCTAGTCGAATTGTTGATAACCTGTGGAGCCACTGTAGGCAGCAATAACCGTCTGACACCAACTAGAGCCTTGCTCCGTATGCCTGGATCGTATCTGGCAAGAACAACATAGCGGAAATTTTAGCTCGCAGATAGACTGGCATTACTGGGCTCGAGCACCACACTGGAATTCGACAGTGTGGTTGAGGTCTGTTTGGCCCGCGATCATCAGAGGCTGTGCAAGGACTAAACTGTCCAACAAGTCATCTCAACAGATATTTACGGGCATCATAAGTGTTCCCACCTCAGCTACTGTTTGCCGTACCTGCAGCTGCAGGCCTCCAAACGCGGCATGCTCACGAGACAAAGTGAAGGCATCCTGTGGAAAACGCTCCTATTCACATGCACAGTGTGTCCTACCCCCCAGATTGGAGCCTCGGAAATATAGGAGTCGCTTAAATGGACGACAATGCTTAGTTACATCGCGGCCGGCCCCACCACGCGCACGGCAACGATCGCCGGCAAGCGGGTCTACGAGTCTAGCCAAGATGAGTAGTGTCCATACACCCGGTATGAGAGTCTACCCGACAGCGATACCGGTCATGCTAGAACCTGGGTAAAAGCTGCCCCAATTTCTAGCCAACATGCCGCTACCCACAATGCGATGCAGTGGATAATGAGGGCTGCAATCAATCATTTACTAAATTGGAAAGCATTTTCCAGCCTCTTTTCTTGTCTATCTGTAGTCTGTGTCAAATTATGTTGGCTCAAAGTTGGGACACTGTGTGAGAAGCCCTCCCAAATGCAACCGGAAATGCTTGGTGCACCGACCACCTGGACTGAGTGAGATTTGCAAAAACGGTGATGCAGGTTGCAACACAAATAAAACCGCAACACCGCATATAAAAGTATGATGCAGATGAGATGCGCAGATGCGTAAGCCAAAGATCTTTTGATTGCACAATTCAGATTGTCAATTGAAAGCGTGGTTGCAAGGTTATTGCAAAGGTAGTGAGGAGAGTAACGGTGATGCAGTTGTTTTATTTGCATTGCAATGCAACCTGCATTACTGTTTTGCATCCTACATCACCATTCTGCACCACCATTTTGCAAATTTCACCAAGTCTAACACCTAGCCCCTTACAATTGTTCACTCTCAACAACCTTCTGGACTACTCTTCTCATCTACCCTTGCAACACAAGGTAATCAATTTCTGCTACTCTAAATGAGCCATTGCCATGCTATTTTCTCTATTGCATTGTGCTGTGGTAAACTCTTCTCACAAGGGCAGAAAATATCTGGACTTGCTTAAGTATATTTAAATTGGAAGAGACTCTTAGGTAGAACAAGATGTATTGTCACACAATATAACCATGTCACAGGTTATCCTGGTGTAACATAGTGTTATAGTGTCACAAGGGCCGTATTAACAGAGCTTGCCTAAGTATATTTGATTGAATAGAGAGATGAGAGAGATGCTCAGGAGTTGTTAGAACAATTCACAATTCAAGAAGATAACTTCAAGATGCGTAAACGTATGATTGTCACACGGCCACACACAGGTACCACCACAAGGGGTGTACTGCTGGCGAAACAGCTACTTGTTGTGTGCATCCTGTGAGCCAGTATGTCACAAGGGCGGTATTGTCTGTGTGTAAGGGACAGATACCAGGCTTGATCACTAGAGTATGCTATCTGTAGTAGTAACAGAGATAGCGTAGAAGTAACGGTGGCAACTGTAGAGCTTACAGCGCGTTCAAT
>JAOYMO020008468.1:0-88794 GCA_025802455.2 Iodosphaeria phyllophila | reverse complement strand
TACCCGCCAGCTCTGACGGCCAACACCTCTGACGGCTTCGCTGCTCGCACCGAAGACTACGAAGGTTACGGCGGTCGTTCGATGCGTCTGTCTGTCCTGAAGCAAGCCGTCACGGTTGGCTCGCGCAAGCTGCAAGCTCGCTGGACGATGGAAGCTGCACAGGACATGAGCGCCACCCACGGCATCGACATCGAGAGCGAACTGACTGCAGCCCTGGCCGCAGAAATCGCCCACGAAATCGACAACGAAATCCTGACTGACCTGTTGGCTCTCGCAGCTACCACGGCCACCTACGACTTCGCTGCGCCACAGCCTGGCTTCAACCCGACCTACATCGGCGACCGCTACGCGGAACTCGGTATCCTGGTCAACAAGATGGCCAACGAAATTGGTGTTCGCACCAAGCGTGGTCCAGCAAACTGGATGGTTGGTGGTCACCTGATCACTTCGATCCTCCAGTCGGGTTCGCGTTCGGTCTTCGCTCCGGCGATCACCGGCACCTTCGACGCACCAACGGGCAACCGCCTGGTCGGTACGCTGAACGGCTCGATCCGTGTCTACACCTACAACTGGGGTCTGAACGACAACTACGACATCACCGGTGGAGCCAACTCCGCTGCTGGTTCGACGGGTGAAGACATTCTCCTGGGCTACAAGGGCGGCACGTCGGAACTGGATGCAGGTTACTTCTACTGCCCATACGTTCCACTGATGTCCACGGGCATCGTCATGGACGCCAACACGTTCATGCCAGCGGTCTCGCTGTCCACCCGTTACGGCAAGGCAACGTTCACGAACGCTGCAACGTCGTTCGGGAACAGTGCAGATTACTACTCACGGATTTTGGTCCGCAACGTAGCGTTCAGCTAAGCAAGAAAAAGCCGCCTAGGAAACTAGGCGGCTCATCTTGTCGAAAGACCCACTGACAGGATTCGAACCTGCAACCCCCGGTTTTCCAGAACGCGTGCTCTATCCATTGAGCTACAGTGGGAACGGATCAGGTATTTAGTGAACTGAATCTCAAAGAGCGATAAAGTCGCCACAGGGAACTCTTCGGAGTTCCCTTTTTCATGCCCCGGTGTTATAATTTGCATCTAATGCCTAAATTTCACGATCGAACCTGCGCGAACTGTGGTGCCATCGAGCACAATACAGCCACGCAAAGTCTGATTTGCAGATTGTGCTTTGAAGAGACTTTGAAAGCGCGACGACGTTTAGAAGAACACGCGATCCTTACCAGACTCGGCTACTCAGACATCACTGAAGTGGGAACTGACAGCCATGGCAAACGCCGATGGTCCTTCATTCACACATGCGGAACAAAGCAGACATGGATCTTCCCAAACATCCGCAAGCAGCTGAACATCCGGCCTGACCACGTGCCGTGTTCAAAGTGCGGCGGCAACGAACGAATGAGCAATGCGCGATCCTACTTCATGGCGAAGTACGGCATCACGAAGGAGCAGATGGTTCGGTACGAGAGATACAGCAAGAAGGTCCGTCATCTCTCAGACAAGAACTTCAAACTTCATCAGCAAGAACTAAATCCACTGGGCCTGTTGCGCGGGCGCCACACATGGCATCTCGATCACAAAGACCCAATCATCGAGGGGTTCCTGCGCGGTGCCTCTCCCGAGGAAATGGCGCGCAAGGAAAATCTTCAGCTCATGCCTGCCAAGGACAACTTGTCAAAGGGTCGGAAAATCCTTACACAAGCTTGACGATCACGGACGGGCGCTGTTCGATATCGTGGCCATTCAAACGCGACTTGTCATACTTGCGCACGACCGCCACGACTTCGTAGAGCTTGTTGCGAATGTCCAGTGTCTCGCCGATGCGGGGAGTTTCAATGCAGGTAAGCACGATGAGGATGCCTTCTTGCTTGTGAACGAGGACGTTGACTTCGATGTTTGCGTTCATGATGCATTATATTCAGCCTGCGCTTGATGTACACCAAAATGTGGCGGCGTTACAATGTACCATGACATACGAAAAATTTCTCCAACAGTTCGGCTACTCCATTGAGAGCGGGAAGCAAACCCCGATGTTTACCTACCGTCGATGGGTGAACGCAGGTGGCTGGACCGGTGATTGGTCTGGAAAAGACGATCACGATCTGATGTATGATGCGTTGCATGACTTCATGTCACGCGTACCGCTCAGCACACCCCTTTCAAAGAAGAGGTCCAAACCATGAAGAAAGAAAAGCTGCTTGAACTCCTTGCCACCATTCCTGATGGTGCTGAGGTCTTCCTTTGGAACGGATTGGTCGGTGACTGGGTCGACTTCGGCGATGTGAAGGAAACCATGCTCTCGAAGATGACTCGCACAACCATGCGCGAGATGTGTCGTCTTGAGCAGTGTCATGACCTGAAGAACTGGGACTTCCAGTTCAGCCCTGAGGAGCTCGCTGAGATTGACTCCTGCTACCGCAGGAATTACAAGTGGGAGTTCAACCGCTACGTCACGCAGCAGGACGTCGACGAGAAGCGCTACAGCGTCAAGACGATCTACCTTGTCGATGCGAAGATCAAGGGCGAGTCGACCTATGACCGTGCCGGGTCCATCGAGTACTGATTACGCGTGCGTGCCGTTGGCCGTGCCGCGAAGAACGTAGCCGTCCTGGACGATCTTGTCGCGGCAGAATTGCACCGCCTCTTCAGGAGTTGCGAAGAACATCGTGCCGTTCCATTCGTGACCATCGTCCAGAGTGGTGGGGCTGTAGAAGTCTGAGTTGCCCGTGATGAACGTGACGTACGGACGGCCTTGTTGAACCATCACGCTGCTTTCTTGGTCAGACTTGACGACCATGATCGCACGATCAACGGGCTTGCTGCCTTCGTAGAGATCGCCGCAGAATCCCTTCGAGCGATCGTATTTGATCAGCTGACGGAAAACCACTTTTGCTTCGTGGGCTGCGATCTGTTCTGCGGTAAGTTTTGCCATGATGCATTATATCCAACCTGCACCATGATGTACAACGTTACTTGACTGCTGCAACCACGTCAAAGCTGAACTTGCTGCCAGACTTCTTTCGGACAACGTGGTGCGTGTCTTTGCCACCGTTGTCCTTGTTGATGAGGTCGTGTTCGCCGACCTCTTTTCCGATTGCACCGCGGCGGTGCTCGACGAAGGCAAGCAGCTCGAAGCTGTCGTCGGGCTTGATCGTCACGTACATCGTTGGCTGGGCCCAGCTTTCTTCAGTGTGGTCCTTGACGCCCAGCAGCGGTGCGTCCTTATCAGCCCTGAAGCTCAGGTACGCACCGCCACGGTAGTGAGCAGGGTGCAGGTGGCCTAGTGACTCTTCGTCGCTCTTCACCTCGGTGAGGTAGGTGAACTCCCACGCCCCAAACTTCTGGTGAAGCTTCTTCTTGAGGTCAGCAAGCGCGTGGTACTTCACGTACGGTTTCTTACCAGTCGTCTCGATGATCACGATTGACCCGTCTGACAGCGCGATGTAGATCTTGCCGTCCGCATCCGCCATGGTTTTCTTGATGCGGCTGTCCGAGTAGTCCTTGAACTTGCTCGGGTTCGATGGGTAGAAGACCCAGCCGTGGGTGTCCACATCAGGGTACGGCAGCTCGTCGAAGTGCAGGTGCCGCACCTTGTCAAACTTGTGGTGAATCAGCCCAGTGCGCGGGTTCCCGAACGCCTTCTCACCCACCTCATGGGCAATTTTCCAGAGTTCAGGTCCCGAGTATTCTTTGCTCTCGAAGAGTTCGGTGAGCTTCATGGCGATCCTTGTAGCGATCGCCTATTTATCGCCTAGTTCCTGCGCGCCTTGTAGCGGGCAATCTCGGGGTCCATGACCGCCTTGGCTTTCTCGAGTGCAGCCAGTGGGGTGGGACCATTCCACATCCGAGACCGGTCGGTAGCGGGACGGTCGGCGCAGAACGGTGCTTCAGTGCGCACGACGGACCACGCGTTCTCCGTGTTGCACTCGTCTGTGAGGTAGTCAGCGGGCAGGTTCCTCGTGAGGTTCCAGCCTTCGCTGTCGATGATCATCAGGACCCGCAGCGCGTCTGCGCCGCTCATGTTTTCAACGCTCATGATTTTCCTTGTTAGCGCAAGCTGCCGCCTGAGACGTGGCCGTTGTGCCAGTCGTTGTAGAAGCCCACCGCGGTCATGCCGCAGAACGCCTTCCAGTGGGTGCACGACTGCGCGTCGGTGACCTGCTTGACGATGTAGCCAAGTTCCTTCGCGATGTCCTTCCAGTGCTGGAGGTCCGTGAAGAAGAGCGGTTGTGTGTTCACTTCTTCTCCCGCCGTTCTTGATTCAAGCAGACGCTGTCGCCGGGCTTGAGGGTCGCCTGGCTGAAGGTCACGACGCGGCCGTCGTCCATGAGAACGTAGGCAGTGCGGTAGTTCACTGCTGTGATCGCCTTCACACGGGCCACGTCGGTGCAGACCCATTCATGCGTCTGCTCCTGATAGATCGTGGCGCCTGCCGTAACAATCACGACTCCGATCGAGCCGACGGCAACCCAGTTGCACGTTCGCAGGAAGCCACTGAGCCACGACGGGTAGTAGGGGTCGAGTTGTTTCTTCATGTCCTGATTATAACACACGTCAGACCCTAAATAAAGTACAATGAGCTTTTGGAGCCCACGCATGAGTATCGAATCGACCCGCTTCGACAGCATCCGCACCATCCTGTGCCAGTTGCTTGGCATGACCGAGGTGGAAATCAAGGAGGACACGAAGCTTCTCTCCCTCGCCATGGACGAGCTTGACAACGTCGAGTTCATCATGTGGCTCGAGGACGACTTCGGGATCGAGATCCTTGACGAGGACTGGGACAACCTTCACGAGAGCGACCCTTCTGTGAATGATGTGGTTAGGTTGGTGTCACGGATGTTGGAAGAAAAGACCGCGAAAAGAAGTTGAACTGTTACACTCCTGGTGTGTACAAGTTTGAAGGTTGATCTATAATAGCATCATACCAAAACAACAACCTTCTTTCTTAATCTTCAACTTTCAAAGGAACACACCATGACCGATCTGAACACCACCAACGTCGCTACTGAAACCAACACCGTCAAGGTCAAGGCCAAGGCCGCTTACCTCGTCAAGCAAGACGGCCGCAAGCGCTTCAGCTTCGGTCCGGCTTGGATGAATGCAGTTCTCGGCGGCGTCGTTAGCGACCGCTCGAAGCTGGAAGCCCACGCCGTCAAGTTGAAGGCTGGCCGCGCCAGCGACCTGCGCAAGCTGAAGTTCGAAACCCTGCTGACCAAGGTCCAGACCGCGCTGATGGCCTAAGGCCAACGTCAACGTCAAGCCCGATCCTGTAAAAAGGGTCGGGCTTCGTTGCATTCAGGGGTTACAATTGCCCCATGAAGCTCATTCTGCTGGCTCTCCCACTACTTCTAGTTGGTTGCGAGAAGCCCTACAGGCCGTCGACTTTCACGGCTGACCAGGTTCTCTTGATCACCCAGTCCTGTGTGGCAGCCGGTGGGTACGTGTCCGAAACGATTGCCACCCGTGAGGGTGCGGTGGTCAAGATGACGTGCACGGCCCAAATCAAAACCACGGCCCAAATCAAAACCCCAACTCAGGGACTGGAGCTTGAGCAACTCGCAGCCCCGAAAAAGGAGACACCATGAAGTTTGCAATTTTCAAGAGCGAGGCCAACGACCAATGGTACTGGAACGCCCAGTCCGGTGGCAACATCATCTTCTCCAGCGGCGAGGGCTTCGAGAAGCCGCAGAAGGCGGTCGCGACCATCCGCAAGAACGTCGTGCGCGATGACGCGAAGCTTGAAGAAGCGCTGGTCAAGGCGCTGAAGGCGGTCGGCCTGAACGAGAAGGGCGGTGCCGTCAAGGTCACCGTCACGCCAGGCGCACGGAAGTTCGTCGGCTAGTACGTGACCTGGGTCAGCTCGAGGATCTGAGCATCACGCTCGGCCTCGAGCACTGCGCGTCTGGCCATCGCCTCTGGGCTGCCTGCCACGGTCGCGATGATCTCGTGGTCGATCAGGCGCTCAGTCATCCGAAGCTCCTCAACGAGGAGCTTTTTCCGTTCGCCCTTCCCGGGTCGAGCGCGCTTCTGGCGGAAATCGTAGGCGAGCGGTTTAGGGGTAGCCATGGATGTCCTCGTACATTTCCTTGGTGGCACGGAGGTAGGCGAGGGCGACCAGGCCGGGCACGTGCAGCGTCTTCAACTGCTCCTCGGTGTACGGCTTGAACTGGTAGTTCCCGTCGATCTTCGGGTGGTAGGAGCGGATCGGCGACATGTCGTCGCGCAGACCAGGTCTCCCCTTCCGCAGCCACTCGTGATACCACCACAGGTGGATGATCGAGGTCGTCTTCAGCCGGCCAGGTGCGTCGTCTTCCGCGTGGAAGATGCGCTCGGCCTGCACGATCGTGTAGACCAGGTCGTGGAAGGACTCTGCGTCCATTTCTTCGACGAAGTTGATCATGCGAACCACAAGTAGCCGGGACCGACATCTCCGATCATCGACTCCCACGTGGGCTTGTCGGGGTCGTCGTCCATGTGCTGGTCGTACTCGTCTTCTTGGATGCAGCGGAGGTTCTTCAGCTTCGGGTCCTCGAGGTCAGTGCTCGAGTCCCAGTTGCCGCTGTAGACGCCTTCGTCGAAGAGCTGACGCGTGATGGTCTCACGGTGCGCCGAGTAGTCCAGGCCTTTCTCGCGCTTCAGCAGGTCAATGACCTCGTCAGCGTCGTTCAGGGATTCGTCCATCATGCGATTCCTTCCAGGGCCTTCTTGGCGTTGACGAGCATGCGGGTCTTGGCGTCCAGCGCCTTGCCGCGGAGTTCGCCGTCGCAGCAGAGGTTCTCGGGAGAGAGCTCGCACTCGAGGCGATCGAGCAGCTCGACGCGGTCGGCGACGGAAAGCTTGTTCACGTCGTAGACCTTGCAGGCTTCGCTGCCGAACTTCTGCATCAAGTGAGCCACGCGGTTGCGCTCCTCGATGAACGCGATCAGGTTTTTGTCCATGGTGCATTATACATCAGGTCAGAGACTTGATGTTGTGTTGTTACAATTTGACATGCATACACCACTTCAAGAGGGCGACGTCATCAGCCCTAATCTCTCGGTGATGAACGCGGTCTTGAACATGGTTCACGATCGAAAGGTCAAGGACAAGCTCGTTAACGGGCTGCTGTGTCAGGCCTGTCACGACGAGGCGTTCTACGCAGCGAGCGAGTACTTCGAGTTGTTCGATCCGTTCGACGTGAAGGACCGGCTCTACGACGGGACATGGCAGGACGATAAGCTCTCGGTTCTCCAGGAGGATGGCACGCTTAGCGAGTCGCACACGATCAGCGCCCGTGAGTACATGGCGTGGTCCAATCGTGAGGAGGACGTGATCATTCAGTCATTTGAGCAGGTTGGGGACATGGAGTACCGTTTCGTCGCCTCCTTGTCCTTCAAAAAGCTCGAACACTTCAACCTTGTTCATCCTTCCAAGTTTGACACCACATTCTGGTTCAATCGCTCCGAGGCATACCGTGTTGCACGTACGTGATAGAATGGTACCATCTCTCCCCAATCCGCGCAAGCGCTCACAGGAGAGATAAATGGGACAACCCACCACTGCCGAAGTTCTTCAACCCCAAGCCAAGTTCAATGAGTGGACGCCTGGAACCCCAACTGACTGGGTCAAGGATATCGCCGAGATGCACACCAAGTTCGGTGTCAACCCGGTCATCCGCGGTCTGGACAAGGAAAAGCTCCGGACGTTCCTCGAGTTCCGCCTCGACTTCCTCCAGGAAGAGCTTGATGAAATGTGCGACGCCCTCCGTGATGGTGGCGAGAAGGCCGCTGACGACGTTGTCGACGCGCTCATCGACCTCTGCGTGGTGGCCATCGGCACACTCAATGCATTCGATGTGGATGCGTACGAGGCCTGGAACCGTGTGCATGGCAAGAACATGCAGAAGAATGCCGGCGTGAATGCGAACCGCCCGAACCCGCTCGGCCTGCCTGATCTGATCAAGCCGGAAGGGTGGACCCCGCCAACCCACGCCGACAACGTCGGCCTTCTGTCCAAGGTGTTCTGATGAAGCGTCGAGTTCTTCTGTCACTGGCCCTCGTAGCTGCCCTCCCGGTCAGCGCAGGACCTACGGTCGACTCGATGCATGGTGTGATCAAAAGCACTGTCATCGCGAACCTGCAGGAACATCAGGCTGTGGTGATCGACGCGATCCACAAAGCCGCGCTCAAGCATGGCGCACTGGACGTGGCGGCCCTCGCCGCTAATGGCGGATTTGACGTGTGCGTGAAGCTCCCATCCGATCCATCGACTTTCTACTACTTTCCAGTCAAGGTGAACGCATGACCGCAATCGCATCCAGTCTGAACCTCAGCGTCTACGTGTCGCGAGAGCTGCCGAACGACGTCCTGTCCATCTTCTTCCAGGCCTCCGAGGCGGGGCCAGATGCGACCACGGTGCAGGAAGCGCTGCGCAAGCGCCTCAATGACGCTGTCGCGGTCGTCCGCCCGATGGCGAAGGAAGGTGAAGTCGAAGTCGAGACCGACGGATTCTCTGTCCAGCCGACCTACGACAAGAAGGGCACGTCCATCACGGGCTATCGTGGCGCCACTTCCCTGACAGTCAAGGGCACCGACACCGCAACGATCTCGAAGCTCGCTTCCGAGATCACGACGATGACCATCTCCGGCACCGCCAACTCCCTCAGCAAGAAGGCCCGCAAGGCCGTCGAGAAGGACATCACTGCTGAGGCCATCGCAAGCTACCGCGAGAAGGCGACCGAAGCGGCAACCGCGTTTGGTGTTACGAGCTGGCGCGTCGGCACCATCAACATCGCGGTTGACCGTGACTACAGCAACCGCCGTGGCGGAGGTGCTCGCGTCATGGCCATGTCGGCAGCGCTTGAAGATGCTGGCGGGGGCGGTGTGGACGTCGAGAGCGGCAAGACTGAGGCAGGCGTCACCGTGGCGGGTACCGTCCTGATCGGCGAAGGCAGCGCAACCTCAGCACCGTACTGACATGAGGCTCGTCACCTTCACCAAGCTGTTCGCAAACGGCACTCCGACCACCATCGACGCGGAGAAGGTGGCGTACTTCTACCCAGTCGGGAAGGGCACGTTCATCCAGTTCGTTGGCGTGGAGAAGCACCTCCACGTTGCCGAGAGCTCGGAAGAGGTGACCGCCCTCCTGCTGCAGGACAACAAGCGACCCCGTCGCGTTCTCGTACCGCGGCCGTGAAGCTGCCGAAGATACACACCGTCATTCCCGGTCTCATTCGAACTGAGCTCGTTGAACCGACCTACTTTGGGACACCACTCATGATGAACCTTCGCCAACGCACCGTCAACGTCCGCCGTGACGAGCTGCTCTGCAGCCTGAAGCAAAACCGCGCTGCCCACAAGAAGGAATACGCGGAGGCTCTGAAGGAGTACCGCGAGCGCCTGATCGTGGACCTGGAAACCGCGTCCAACTGGGCCAAGCGAACCGACATCGGCGACGAAGTCGATGTCGAAAAGCTGCTGAAGTTCCGGTTCAACGTCTCGGTCCCGCAGGACCACCGCGTTGACTACGACGACGTCATCGAGATGCTCGAGATGTCGGTCGACGAGATCATCGAGCTGGACGCCGAGTCGTTTAAGGCCTACATCAAGAACGAGTGGTCCTGGACTCGCGGCTTCCTGGCCACGAAGACCCTGTACTCCGCACCAGGAGCCTTCCTTGGTTAGGACAAAGAAGCCGCCGGTCATCCTGACCGTTGAGGGAACGGTTGACATCAACGCGTACGTGTTCGATGAGCTGCTGAAGGTTACGGCCACGCACCTCATTGACATCGCCGACCTCAACCTCCATGCTGACGAGTACGTCGAGAAGCTTGACACGCCCAAGTTTCGACAGGCGGTCAGCGCGGCGGTCATGGAGCAGCTGTACGCCATCGAGGGCAACCTCGATCCTTGGGACATCGTCGATGACAACTTCATCTGCGAGGTCTACAAGAAGGAGCTGCCGAAGTTCCAGAAGCTTGGACAGGAACGCAAGGCGGCTCGTGCAGCTCGAGAGGCTGGTCTCCCGATCAATGTCGGTGCCGAGGACAGGGAGCGTGCGCTCGCCGCCCTGGCCGCCGCCGGCATCAAGGTGAAATAATGGCCAAAAATCCGACAGTCATCAATTCGCGCCAGAAGTTGATCGATCCAGGTCCGTGTCCGACCTCAGCCACCATCGAGAAGTACCTCATCCACGTTGCTAACAGGTGGAGGCCCGGCGCCACGACGAAGGAGACTATCGCGCACATCGAGGGTGCTCTGTGTCTCCTGCATGCGATGGGGTGGGTCACGCAGTACCAGGCCTTCCCAACAGACGGCTGGGCCGCCCAAACAAACAATGGACACCTCCTCGTAACCGTGCAGGTCCAGATCCCAAACGCCTGGCAATCTGAAACCTACTGCTTCTACGCCTGATCATGCCAACCATCCGCTCCCGCGAAAACAAGGTCGCCTACGATCCCATGGAACGTGGCGAAGCCGTGCTTGAGTGCCTTCGAACGATTGTCAACCTGGCGGTCGGCAAGACGCGCGACGAGGTGATGTGCCTGCTTGAAGGATGCCTGATGGGCGTCAAGGCGGCAGGCATGATCCTCAGTTTCGACGTCGAGCGCTGGGGCCAGACCTACGAGGTCAAGTTCTCCATGCTCGACGACACCATGCTGTACACGACCATGTACATCGCGTAGACGTGGGCACGCGCGACGCTCCTACACCTGCCGAGCTGGATGCAGCAGAGTGGCGGCTTGAGCTCGCCATCTACGAGCTGACCGGCACGCTGGAATACGAGTGGGATGGAGAGTGGCGGGCCGAGATTGAGGAGCTCAACAAAGCGCATGGGCAGCTCCTGTCGATGAAACAGCGCATCAAGCGGAGCCAGCAAGCGCCATAAATACCTGACATCATTCAGGTACGGCCATGCGCAAATTCAAGATCCTTCAGGTCAACCCGACAACGACGACACCAGGCTCGATTGAAATCGATGGAAACTTCACGTCGCTGTTCCAAGGAAAGTTCTACAGGAACGACGCTGGCCTGACCCAACCCGGCTTCACGGATCCTCCATCCGCTGGCTACAAGCCGATTGTCGCCACGACCTTCGACGTCATTGAGAACGCGAAGTACGCAGGCCGCTACACCGTCTACTCACCGCTTTCTGCCGGTGATGGTTCCTCCAGCTCGTACACCAACTCCCGCACCATGATTCGGGTCGTTGAGGTTGTGCAGCCGCTGATCACGGGTGATGCCGGTTCGGTTGCGACCGACGGCTACATCACGAACATCTCCACGTACCTGCTCTACACCGGCACGTCTGAGATCATCGTGCCACCAGGCGTGACGCTCACCCAGTACCCAGTCGAACTGCCTGGTCGGGACGTCTCTGGCTGGGGTGAGGCCTTCGATCAGAACTTCGTGGCGCTCGCCCGGAACTTCGCTGGCATCGCCACGCCGTCGAACCCGTTCGTGGGTCAGATGTACTTCGACACGAACGACGGGCAGATGCGGGTCTTCAACGGCACCTCATGGGGCCTGCTGAACCAAGCCTCGTTCGGTGTCACGTTTCGCCACACGCAGTCCGCCGCGTCCAACACCTGGACCGTGAACCATCTGCTCGGCCTGCAGGCACCGTTCATCGCCTTCGTCCAGTTCTTCGTCGACCGCGGTCAAGGGCCGAAGCTGATCATCCCATCGGACGTGACGTTCGTTAACGCGAACCAGTTGACTGTGTCCTTCACGAACCCTGAAATCGGCTACGTGCTGGTCCGTCCATGAGAGTCAATGAGCTCTTCGAACCAAAAGACAAGGGCAAGGTCGGTACCGAAGATCGTATGCAGTACGAGGAGTCGAAGCAAATCGGGAACTACCTGATTAGCTTTCAAGGCAGGAACGAGGGTAGCTACGGTTGGGAAGTTTGGTTCATTGCGATCGACAAGGATGGTAATTCCACCTGGGCCGCAACCGAGGATAATAACGAAATCAAGGTCTTTTCCTTCGTCGTAAACGCCATGCGGAACTTCATCGAGAAGTACGACCCGAAACGAATCACCTTCAACGCGAAGAAGGTCGAAGGATCGCGTGCTGACCTCTATCGGAAGTTCGTTGCTCGCTTTGCCAAAGAGAAGTACATCACCCGTGAATTCGAGGTTGGCCTTGGGGCTGCTGAGAAGTACATCAACTTCGACCTCATCAAGAAGCCGGTAGCTGAGGCACTCGACAAGGCCGTTGAGTTCAAGGTGACCCATGATAATGAACGCGGCTTCGTAGCGCAGTTTGAATCGAATGGCCGAACGATTCAGTTTAACGCATCCCTCAAATACTCACCGAAGAGCGACAATGCTGGATGGGAGATTGGCTTCTCACAGCGGGATAAAGATGGGGTATTGGATTTTGAGGTGACCAAAGGTGGCAAGGAATTTGAGGTCTTCGCCACACTCAGGAAGATCATCGAGGCCTTCCTCAAAAAGTACGAGCCTGACCTCGTTAGTTTCACGGCCGATAAAAGTGATGCCAACCGCGCCAGCTTGTATCAGAGGATGTTTTCGAAGATGCTGCCTGGCGGTTACAAACTCAAACGCGATGACAGCTCCTCAAATAAATGGTCGAAGTTTGAGATCGTAAAGAGTAGTATGTTATAATGGAGGTATGAACGTCTTCTACCTCGATCGCGAAGCTGGCATCGCGGCTCGGTACCACTGCGACAAGCATGTGGTCAAGATGATCGTGGAGTACGCCCAGCTTCTCAGCACCGCCCATCGTGTTCTTGATGGCATCATGCTCACCGTCGAGGTGAATGGCAGGCGTCGCAAGGTGTGGAGCCTGCCAGATTCCGAGTCGCCGCTCTACGCCGCCTCGCACATCAACCACCCTGACGCGGTCTGGGTGCGAGAAGCCAGCGGAAACTACTTCTACCTGTTCATGTTGTGGCTGAAGCTCTGCGAAGAGTACGAAGCCCGCTACGGCCGTGTCCATGCGACGTTCACGAAGTTGCACGCACACCTGCCGAGCTTTCCCAAGAACATTCCGTTCGGGCCATTCACTGAACCGCCGAAGTGCATGCCTGACGAATTCAAGGTGGACGATGTCGTCACTTCTTACCACAATTACTACGTTGGGGCGAAAGCTCGGTTTGCCCGTTGGACAAACACGAGACCCCCGCAATGGTTCATTAACAGGATTCCAGCTTATGACGAAGCCAATTTCGAACGAACGCGTAGAGTGGCTGACCGAACGACTGAAGGTCGTTGAGCTCTGCATCAAGCGGGCCCAATCCTCGGCCTACGCCATGGACTCGAGCGGCGCTGCGCGTCAAGACCTGCTGATGGCGCTGTCGCAGTTCAACGCCGAGCGGATGTCCATCGCGATCGAGTTGCAGGTGCTCCACAGCATGGACGTGCAGCCATGAAGATCGTCTCACGAAAACCCACGCCGACGAACGTGCTGCCATCTGCCCACCAGCTGGATGATTCGGTGAACGCCGAGGACTACTCGGGCAGGCTGGTTCCCTGCGTCGTTGTGGGCGTCAAGTTCACAGCAGGGAAGGTCTACTACGACCTGGCAATCGTGGACCTGGTAAGTGGGTCGGTGTCGGGCTCAGCGGTAGCACGGGAAATCGACAGCAGCCAGGTCACGAAGCGATGACTACCGAAGAGACAGCTGCTTGGGACGCTGTTGAGAAAGCCTTGAGCCCAAAGCAGCTGAAGGTCATCAACTACTTTTTCGGCCAATACATGAGGGCTGCCGGCGCAAAGGGAAAAAGAAACGACCCTGTGGTCGTCCGCCGGATCATCATGCAGAAGCTGAGCATCACAACATACACAGAGGAAGAAACAAATGGGAACTGACGTACGCCGTCTGATCATCGTGGACATCGAAGCCACGTGCTGGAAGACGAAGGAAGAGCAGGGCAGCTTGCCCAACGAGATCATCGAGATCGGTGCCGTGGAGCTCGACATGAAGTCGGGCAACATCACCAACCAGACCTCGATCATCGTGAAGCCGCGCACCACGAAGGTGACGCCGTTCTGCACCGAGCTGACCGGCTGGACGCAGGCTGACATGGATTCGGGCATGGACATCGTCGAGGCGCTTGTCGAGTTCGACAAGATCTTCCAGCCGTCCGAGTACGGGGTCTGGGCCAGCTTCGGCGAGTACGACCGCTGGAAGCTGAGCAGCACCCACCGCGCCGGTGTTGGCAAGCTCTACGGCATCCGCCACGACACCAACCCGTTCGAGAAGATGCGCAGCCACCTGAACATCAAGACCCTGCACGCGCTGCGGTTCAAGCTGTCGAAGGAGATGGGCATGGACCGGGCGCTGTCCCAGGTCGGTGAGACCCTCGAGGGCCGGCACCACAACGGCGCGGACGATGCCTACAACATCGCCAAGATCGCACGCAAGGTCTTCAGCTAAGAAGCTGCTTCAGCAAGAGGGCAATGTGAGGTTCTAGTTGCGGGCCCGGCTGTTCGTCCTCTTTCTGGACATGCTCACCTGGATCTTCACGAAGGTCTGGGGGCACCTCCTCATACCATTCCTCCTCGGGACCATCCTCTGGGCGGGGCTCAGCCACTGGCTCGGGTGGAATCCCGTCTACCTGCTGGGGTTCTGTGGCATCGCGCTGGTCTTCGGGTGGCTGCTCACCATCGCCAGCTGGGCTCAGTTCTACTGGGACCTCTACTGGGATGACGTCGCGAAGAAGCGGAATCTTGAACGTTTGACCGACCCTCGGGACTGAGGGTCCGTTCAGCTCATTGAACATCGCGCGAAGGGCTACCAGCTCCTCGCGCGTGTAGTTGTGCCTGCCTTTCAGGCGCATGACCGCGTCGATTGTCTCGGACGGTCGGAACTTGTGTTCGATGTACGGGATTTGCATCCCGTATTTACCTTCAGGCCAGGCTGTTCCTGGTCAACCAACCTTCGACCGAGCGGACGAGCTGCGTGGGCAGGTAATCACCCAGTGCCGCGTCGTACTCGCAGAGGTCAATCGCGATTGCGAAGGCGTCGAGACCATGGAGCGATGCTCCCGGCTCAAAGAACTCGTTGTCCTTGGCGTTGTCAAGGGCTTCGTTAACGGCAGCTTCAATGTTCAAGTCGACTCCTAGGTGAGAGCGCGCCATACAGGCATTAGGGCACAAATAGCGCTTATTTGCAATTGGCAACGGCCTCGTAGCGCTGAGCACCCGAGACACCGTAGACCATCTGCTGGAGCTTGCCGGAGATTTGGCAGACCGTCGAGGCCTGCTCCATGGTCATCTTCGACAGCATCGGCTGGTCACCTCGTGCACGATCCAGAATCTGGTTCTGACGCGCAATTTCCATGGCACGTTCGACAGCTTCGGTGGAGATGATGGAGGTGATTTGCATAATGCATTATAACATGCAAACGCAGGTTAGGCACCAGTCAGGATGTAACGCGCGTACTTGTCTACTACGTCCTCCACGCCCTCGTAGAGGAAGTTCAATGTGCCAGGAATCCCATCGTCCAGGTCGATGATGACCAGGTTTCCTACGGTCGCAGCAATCCACACGGTCTTGTCAACGCCGAAACCTGAGCAGTTGTTGATCGTGCTTTGACGCGCCCACGTCTTGAGACACACGAGCTCGCTTAGCAGCGCGGCGTGATGTTCTGGACCAGCCTTCTTCAGGAAGTCCAGGAATTGGATCTGTGACATGGTGTCCTTAGAAAGCGAAGAAGACCTGGACGGCGTCCTTGATGTAGGTATCCGACGCCCAGTCGAACTTGCCCTTGTGGCAGGTCGTGCTGCGGTGCATGCCGCGCTTGGAGGCCTTGATGATGTCCTCGATGGCATCACCAACGGCTTGACCGCAATCGGTCTCAATCAGGATTCCCCATTGGCCGGCTTGTTCGTAGATCTCGGTGTGAGCCACGTACTTGGTGATCTTCTTGGCGGCCTTAACGGCCTTCTTGAAGATTGCTTCGGCTTCAGCTTGATTGTTGGTAGGCATGAATGAATTATAACCTAGATCGCTCATAAATAGCATACGTTACACATGGACCTGACATGTCGATCACACCTTCAGACATCAGCGCGAAAACCACCCATGACCTGTGGGTTGATGCTCGCCAATTCAGCATCGCGCTGGAGCGGCCGGCAGATGCGCCAACAACAATCAAGTTGACCGTCTCACGTCCAGCAGCCCTTGACGTAACGGACGGCGCCATCGTTCTTCTCTCCGAGAAGCCGATCAACGCTGAGAACTACCCAGCAGATGGCCAGCGCTACAACGCCTTGACCGTCTGGACACCGCCTCCAGGTCCTGTCGACTCGGTCATCAACGACGCACAGGTCGTAGGCGCCTACTACGGGATCCTGAACCAGCCGTTCCCTGAGACGGAGTCGACCGAAGCCAACGCGACCGTCACCGGCTACCCTGCCTCGTTCAAGAACTTCTCGATCACAGTCACCGGCACGGATCCCAACAAGATCTACTACGCGTCGGTGCACGCGTCCTCCAACGTCCTCCAGTACTACCCGATCGGTGTTCAGAGCTACCCTCTCGAGGGCACGATGCCTGAGCAGGGCAAGAGCGCCTGGACCGGGAACATCCCGTCCTACCCATCCGCGCCGACCTCGCCAGTCGATGGCATGGTCTACCACGACCAGCAGCTCAACATCATCCAGTACTACCACGGTCAGTCAGGTGCTTGGATCCCGACGCGTGCTGACTCGGTCGTTTCCGGTCCCTACAACCCAGGCATCCTCGGACAGGTCTACCTCTACGCGAACAACCAGCTGATGGTGTTCAACGGCACGATCTGGGTCGAGATGACACCAGCGAACGTGAAGGTGCGCACCCCGTCCACGACCACCGGTTGGTCGCCGATCGCACGCATCTCCTCGCAAACGATCACGCCTGAGTACCCGATGATCGGCGAGATCTTCTACGACTACACGATCGAGCGTATCCACTACTGGGATGGCATGAAGTGGGTCTACCCGAACAAGACGAACGTCCTCTTCAACCCAGGAACCGGTGACGTCCCTGCCTTCGTGGTGCCGATCACCATCGAGCCAGAGCTGCTGCGTCCACCCTACATCGGCCAGCTGTTCTACAACACGACGCAGCGCGAGCTGAACGCGTGGAACGGCGTCTCCTGGAACAAGGTCAACACCGACCAGGAGGGCACACCGTCCTCTGATAAGGTGGCCATCGGCAACGACGGCTCGTACGACGAGCGCATCCGCCTGATCAAGGTGCTGAACAACCAGCTCGGCTGGCCTCAGCTCTGCGTGGAGCTGCAGGAAGAGCAGTTCAACATCGCCATCGACAACGCGATCCAGAACTACCGTCAGCTCTCGAGCGGCGCGTACAAGCGCGGGTTCATTCTCTACAAGCTGATCCCGAACCAGCAGGTCTACTACCTGAACTCGGCCATCGACAAGACCGACCACATCGTCGACATCCACAAGATCCACCGCATGGGTCCGCTCGGTGTCTACGGTGGTGGACCGAACGACGTGTGGGCCCAGGCCTTCGCGCAGCAGTACTACGACCTCGCGGCCGGCGGTGGCGACATCCTCTCCACCCACCTGGTGGCGGCCTACGGTGAGGAGCTGAAGCGGCTCTTCGCAGGCGATCTCGTCTTCACATGGGACGAGCCATCGCACGAGCTCGTGATCCTTCGCGCCATCCGTGGTTACGAGACGGTCGTCATCGAGGCCATGCTGGAGCGGTCTGAGCAGGAGATTCTCCTTGACCGCTGGTGCCAGCAGTACATCCAGAACTGGGCGCTCGCCGAGCTGAAGATGATGCTCGGCTTGATCCGCTCGAAGTTCTCGTCTGGTACTCCAGGCCCGTCTGGTACCATCAACCTCAACGGTGAACTCCTCGTCTCCGAAGCCCGTCAAGACATGACTGAGCTGAAGGAGGAACTCCTCAACTACGAATACGGTGGCCTCGTTGGCCTCGGCAACGTTTCGTTCCTGATCGGGTAACATGATCACATTCAAGCAGTTCATCCGAGAGAAGATCACGGGTGTCGCAGGCACAATTCGCCAGACCATCGTTGACTTCCTCGGCAATGACAAGATGCGAGGGGTCGGCTACGACCTTGAGCAGGAGGTTCTTGATCGCGGCAAAGCTGACGGTCAGAAGATCTACAGCGTAGCCGCCGGCAAGGTCGTCATCACGAAGTACCTGTTCAACCAGCAGGTCTACGTTCGTGTCGAGCAGCCTGACGGCAAGAAAGAGATGTTCCAAAGCTGATGGCTGATCCAATTCCACGCACCACTCTTGAGGACTGCGTCGACGCCGCAGGCTCCTTCAACAACCCGAGCAACCCAAACTCAGGTCTTCCTGTGGTGCCTGGTCCGCTGCCTGGCACGACGTCTCCTGGCAACCCGTACGTTCCGCCTGACCTCTGCTCTGGCACCTATCGCATCACGCAGGACGCGTGCGCCGCTGTCGAGAACAACTACCAAGAGCAGATCGCTGCATCCGCCCTTGATATCTCCGGCGCGCCGCTCAACATCTTCAAGCTCCTCGGTGTTCACGAGCAGGGCAAGCTGATCAACGTCGTCGGTAAGGGTGAGGCCCTTGGTTCCTCTGACGCGCAGATGGCGTTCGACGAGATTGATGCCGAGTGGGTCTCCCCTGAGCAGGGACTCGCGGTGCTCCAGAAGCCGGCCTTCATCGGCTACGACTTCGGCATCCGCACCACCTCGTACGGCCAGCCAGAGAATGGACCAGGATCCCCTCAGCTCCAGCACATCACCAGCTTCCGCATCACGCAGGGAGCAGACGCCCCGAACCGGGCACTGCAGGTCCGTGTTGAGCGATCGAACGGTAACTTCATCTCAGACCCGCTGAAGATCACCTCGTCCTTCCCGACCAACTCAGGCAAGGGCGGCATCGGCACGTTCCGTCAAGGCATCAAGTCCCGCCTCGGCTCGTTCATGGTCTTCGCCACGTCACCGACGAAGTTCACGGTCGCGTTCACCGCCAACACTGGCACGTCCTTCCTTGGTGAGGCAACAGTCGGCAAGCAGTTCGACTCGGCTGAAGGTTCGTTCACGATCCAGCCAGGCACCGTCCCTTACGCGGTCAACGACTCCTTCATGCTGCCGATCGAGATGCAGTGGCTGCGCGTCGATGTCGTGAACCTCCCAAACATGGGTGCGCCGGCACTGATCCGCATCAAGCAGTCAGCGGCTTCCCGCTACTGGCGTCTGGTCCCTACGTCCTTCGCTGGTGCCTCGGTGAACGAGCACTGGGTCGTGAACAAGCTGGAGCTCTTCGACTTCCAGGCCACCACCCTCGACGACATCCAGGACTCGCTGTTCATGGAGAACCGGGACCGCGACTACGCGAAGGCCTCCGTTCAGATCAAGGCGTCCTACACGCCATTCGACGCGGTCTCTGACCTCTCAAAGTTCGGCTTCCAGATTGCCGACATCTACTCGTTCAGTGTCTCGTTCGCGCAGATGGTGCGCGCCCTTGGCCGTCCTGTCGTGACAGGTGACATCATCGAGCTGCCGTCTGAGATCCAGTACGATCACCACCTCCGCCCTGTTCGGAAGTTCCTCGAGGTCACCGACACCGGCTGGGCCGCTGACGGCTACACGTCTGGCTGGAAGCCAATCATCTTCCGGTTCCAGGCGCAGCAGCTCATCCCAGGCCAGGAGCACCGTGACCTGCTCGGCACGGTCGACACGCAGAAGTACGTGGTCGACGACTCTCGCTTCTTCGATGGCATTGAGCAGATCCAGACCCAGCCGCTCACAACGATGGAGCGCAACGAGGCTGAGGCCGAGATTGCTGTTCCTGAGAAGGGCACGAATGTCCGCGAGCAGGCATCTGGTACGAACCGCTTCAACCAGCCTGGTTCCTACGACGGGGTCGGTCTCTATGTCGAGGACGGCCTGCCACCTGATGGCGCGCCGTACGACACCGGCTTCCGCCTGCCTGACGTGGCTGATGGCACCGACGGCCAGTTCTTCCGCCTTGAGTACCCGCCTCAGACGAACCTGGCTGCCCGCCTCTACAAGTTCAGCGGCATCAAGAACAAGTGGATCTACGTAGAGACTGACCGTCGTGGCCAGCGCTCTGCCCACACCCCATCGCAGCGGGCCATCTTTGACATGGCCACGAAGGTCTCACCTACCACGAAGAAGATTGGATGAAAACCTTCAAGGACTTCCTCCTCGAGGATGATGAGCCGCAGGACCTCGAGGACTTCCTTCTCGATCACTGCCGCCCACTCATGTCCGAGCTCGATGCTGACTTCGCGGACCTACAGGACCTCCCGCTGTACCGTGGCATCGGCCACCCAAGTGGCCGTCGTGTGAAGCTGAACGTTGATGGCAAGGTCGTCTATGGCTACATCCAGAACGTTCGCAAGGACCGCAAGCCGCTCGATACCCATCCTGAAGTTTCCGAAGTGCTTGACAACTACCTCGGAAAAGAGTTTGGCTGGAAGCCACGCAAGACAACCGTGTTTGCGTTTGGCAAGCATGGCTTCGAGTACGCGAACAACTTCGGCAGCGTCTACCGGATCTACCCGATGGGAAAGATCAGGTACATGTGGGGCAACAGGATAAGTGACGTTACGGCAGCTCTTAGCACCCTTCTTGACAAGTATCACATCAAGAAGAAGAGCAACTCCGAGAGCTACGACAAGGACGACCTCGATGAAATCGCCGACATGATCGAACACGAGTTCAAAGGCAAATACTACGTTGACAACCTTTGGAAAGCCATTGCAGAAGCACGAAGCGAAATCATGATTGACTGCGCGCAATACCTCGCGATCAAAACCGGATCCAAGGGCGGGGAAGACTGATGAAAACCTTCAAGGAATACCTCCTCGAGGACGATGACAAGGAATACGACCTCGTCAAGTTCCTGAAGCAGTACTGCGCGCCAGCCTGCAAGGACATGTTCGATGCGGACCTCTACTTCTGGCGCGGCGCTTCCATGAAGCCGACGCAGAAGATGGTGGCATTCGATCACGTCTTCCCTGGCGAGATCATGACTCCTCACGCCAATCGCAAGCCGCGCGACACCTCAAGGAAGGTGCACGATGCCGCGAACAAGTGGTTCGACGACAAGTTCGGTGAGCCGATTCGCAGCAACACGGTCTTCACCTACCCACAGCGTGCATCCGCTCTCGCCTACGGTCCTGTCAAGGCAGTGATTCCAATTGGGAAGTACAAGGTTTTCTGGAGCCCTGAGGTTGCTGACTTCACGAACTACGTCCAGCCTGATTCTCCAGGTGATGACACCGTTGGTGGCCGCGATCACGAGTTCTACAAGGACTACCCGAAAGGGGCTGACGTCGGCTGGATCGACCAAGAGGAGCTGCTCGACGAGTTCCTCAAGACGGCTGACTACCAAGAGGGTGACGTCGTTCAAGCCCTGAAAGCGAAGAACGAGATCATGATTCTGTGCAGTAAATACCTGCTTCTGGATATCTCAGATTCTTGGATCACCGAGCTGATGATGGCGGTGAACGGCAAATGAAGACCTTCAAGCAGTACCTTCTCGAGGAGATAGACTACGAGCTGATGATCGACATCCTCCGTCGGGACTGCGGTCCGTGGTTGAAGCAGGCCCACAACCACTGGGCCATGCGGGGGATGAAGAGCGGTGACAAGGCACCTCGCATGCACGCTGAGGTGGAGAAAGGTTCTGATGACGTCATCGAGTACTCGAAGCACATGGTTCGCAAGGACCGCAAGCCAAAGGACATGAACAAGAACGCGCATGCGTTCCTCGACGACTACTTTGAAGAGAAGTTTGGAATCAAGGCCAGGTCGCAGACGATGTTCTGCTTCGGCTTCGATCGCCGCCGCTCTGCGAAGGAGTACGGCGAGCCGTACATGATCTTCCCGATCGGTGACTTCGATTACCTTTGGACGCCTCACGTCGAGGACCTCTACTCGGACATTCCGACAGAGATTCAGGGTGCGTACGGTGCGCTGAAGGACGGATGGGATGACAGCTTGAGGGAGTACATGGACTCCGTGGACTATCGCAAGAACAGGGGACTCGCGTCTGCGCTAAATGGCACGACCGAGATCATGGTGAGGGTGGATTCATTCTACGCCATCCATGAGACCTTCAGGCAGAAGATGGAAAAGATGCTAGGACACCACGATGATTGATCATTTCTACTACGACCAGCAGCTGCGGTCCTACATCCTGCAGTTCTGCTCCATTTTCTACGGCCTCAAGGTCCAGACCGGAATCGGGGAGTGCGATGTCCCTGAGATGATCAGCGTCCCAACTGTGATCGGCAACAAGGACCGCGTTGTCGCGGCCATCATGTCGGGCAACACGCAGAACCGAATGTTCGCGCTGCCGATCATGGCCGCCTACATGACTGGAATCGCGCCTGCCCCTGAGCGCCGTCGCGCACCAGGCTGGATCGACCAGCGTGTCACGATGAAGACGGGTGGTGTGTTCCCTCAGGACTTGACCGTTGTCAAGCGCGTCATGCCGGTCCCGTACACCGTGACGATGGAGCTCTCCATCTACGCGTCGAACACCATGCAGATGCACCAGATCCTGGAGCAAATCCTCGTCATCTTCAACCCTGACCTGCAGATCCAGAAGTCAGACGGCCCATTCGACTGGACCAGGATCACGAACGTCACGCTCGACGACATCTCCAACGAGGAGAACTACCCAGCCGGCACCGAACGACGCATCATCGTGTGGTCTCTGAACTTCACGATGCCTGTGTGGATCGGCATTCCAATGGGCGTCAAGGACGACCTGGTCCGGAAGATCGTCATTCAGATCGGCGACCTCGGCAGGATGAACATGATGGAGGTCGATGCGGATGGACAGCTCACTCCGTTCGGCGAGCCGCTGGCGAGAATCGAGTTCGACTCGCGGGACCCTGAGGGACCGAACGACCCTCGTCCGAACCAGCTGCCATGAAGACCTTCAAGGAGTTCCTCTCTGAGGATGACGCGCCAATTCTGCTTGAGAAGCTGATCGCGCAGAAGTGCATGCCGTACCTTGAAAAGTCGGAGCACCGCGGTCTCCTGTACCGTGGCATCAACTCGATTGGGTCGGTGACAGGGTCGGTGATGGTCGATGACGTCAAGATGCACTACTACATGATGACGGTTCGCAAGGACCGGATCCCACTCACGATGCCTGCGAAGATGAGCGGCATCATCGACGACTACTTCGAGGACAAGTTCGGGTTCCGTGCCCGCTCCCAAGCGGTCTTCGCGTTCGGACACCGCGGCCATGGCACTGCCAAGGGCTATGGCAACAAGACCTGCGTCATCTTCCCGGTCGGCGACTTCCGCTACGTCTGGTCTGAAGAGGTCAAGGACCTCTACGACTGGGTCGAGGGCAAAGAGAACAAGAACGAGACCGCATTTACGGTCGGTGAGACCAGTGAAATCGACCCGAAGAAGGTGACCGACTGGATCTCGACGCTCAAGTACACCGACAAGGACTTCGATCTGGCCTGCGCGTTGGACCACGAGATTATGATCGAGTGCGACCACTACATCGCCCTCCCTTATGGGGCGGTCGGCAACCTGCGAAAGATCAAGGGCGTCCTCGATATCACCGAGGCGTGAAAGTGCTGCGATTCTGGGATTGGATCCTGGTTCGATCATAAATACCCGCATGAACAACCAGAGCAGATTGACTGCCCTTCCATAGGAGAAAACAATGGCAACACTGGTAGCCCCAGGCGTCTCAGTCACTGTTACGAACGAGAGCTATTTCATTCCTGTCTCGGCATCCACCGTGCCACTCATCTTCATCGCAACCCGCGCTGGCAAGATGCAACCGAACGGTGTTACCCCTGCTGCTGGCACGCTTGAACACTCTGTCGTCCGTACCGTGACCTCGCTCGCTCAATCGATGCAGCTGTACGGCATCCCTCACTTCCGCAACGACTCGTCTGGCAACGAATACCATGGTGACGCACGGAACGAATACGGTCTTCTGGCTCTGAACAACGCGCTCGGCGCTCTGAACCGCGCGTACGTGGTTCGTGCCAACGTCGACCTCTCGGATGATGCTGAAACCTTCATCTCGCTCGGCACCCCGGTCTTCGCGGCTGTCCCTGAGCTGGTGGCTGGTTCTGTCGGCAACGGCTTCCTGTCGCAGACCACTGCAACGGATGGTCGTGTCAAGCCACAGACGATCAGCGTCACGTTCACGACCCCTTCCACGTTCTCGGTCACTGGCTCCATCTCGGGGTACATCGGTGCTGGTTCGGTTGGCGTCATGTTCAACTCGACCATCACGAACTTCGTGGCCAACGTCGGCTCGGTTCCATTCGCTGCTGGCGACAAGTTCACGTACCAACTCGCGTACGCTGCAACTCCAGGCGGCTCGAACACCGGTGACGGCAAGCTGGTCGGTCTGACCGCAGATGCGCTCGCTGTTCCTGAAACCTTCACGGTCACGTTCACCTCTCCTACGGCTTTCACGGTCGCTGGCACGGTCTCGGGTCCTGCAGGTGGTGGCGTGGTCAACTCGCCGTTCGACAACAACCGCCTCAACTTCACCGTGGTTCCTGGCACCGCTGCCTTCGCAGCTGGTGACGAGTTCACCGTGACGGTCTCGCAAGTCACCGTCTCGAACCCGCTCGGTGCGAACGACGCCGCAAAGCGCGTGGCAATCACGACCGCCCTGCAAGCCGAAATCAACTCGAACACGGAAGTTCGTTCGAGCCTGTACGAGTACAACCTCATCCTCTGCCCTGGCTTCCCAGAAGTGGTTGATGAACTGCTCGCACTGTCGGTCGCTGTCAAGGACGAAGCGTTCGTCATCGCTGACACCCCGCCGAACAAGACTCCAGATCAAGTCGCTCAATGGGCGCTGACCTCGGAACGCTTCTCGTCGGAATCGGTCGCGTACTACTACCCTTGGGCTCTCATGTCCAACCTCGATGGCCGCAACGTTCTCGGTGCACCGTCGGGCGTGGCTCTGCGCACCCTCGCCTACAGCGACAACGCTGGATACGTCTGGACCCCACCAGCAGGTGTGGCTCGCGGTCTGATCACGGGCGTCTCGAAGCTGGGTTACTTCACTGGCGTGCCAGGTACCGCGACGACCTTCGTCGAGGCCAACCTGAACGACGGTCAACGTGACAACCTGTATGAGTACGACAAGAACATCAACCCACTCACGTTCTTCCCAGGACGTGGCAACCTCGTTTGGGGTCAGAAGACGTCGGCACCTGCCGCATCGGCTCTTGACCGCATCAACGTCGTTCGCCTGGTGATGTACCTCCGTCGCTCGCTCCGCAAGGGCGCCCTGCCGTTCGTCTTCGAACCGAACGACAAGGTCACGCGCGACAACCTCAAGGCGGCAGCCGACTCCATCATGAACGACATCCTCGTGAAACGTGGTCTGTCTGACTACGCGTCGTACTGCGATGATTCGAACAACTACGGTGACCGTATCGACCGAAACGAGCTTTGGCTCGACGTCGCTATCAAGCCTGTACGTGCGGCTGAATTCATCTACATCCCAATCCGCGTCAAGACGACCGACGCTGACATCTAACCAAGGGCAATCATGTCAAACAACACCCAAAAGCAAGGCCGTACGTTCTTCACCGAGCGCGGCTTCACCTACGCAGCAGGTCCGAACAAGATGCTGGACGGCACCACCGTTACTGAGGACGCAACCCGCGCTCTCGCACGTTGGGAAATCCAACTGCAGGACCAGCTCTCTGTCGGCGACGTGACGAAGGACGCATCGGCCAAGGCCGCCGCAATGGCAGCTGGCTTCACCGATCCTGACGTCGACGGCGATTCGGAAATCCCTGGTGGCAATGCACCAGCTCCGTCCCCAACGCCGGCTCCGTCCCCAACACCAGCTCCGTCTCCAGCCCCAACGCCTGCACCAACGCCGGCCCCGGCTCCAACGCCTACGCCTTCGCCTTAAACGGTGATCAGAGGCCACGCACCCCGTGGCCTCTGTTAGGTGAGCCCCAGGTACGATTAGCTACGTAAACCTGCCTGCAGCATAAATAGCTCATCGAACTGAACAGGCCCCCTCAAGGAGACAAGATGGCAACACTCAGCAACTTTGGTATTCCAGGCGCCGGTGCGGGTATCCTGCATCCACGCCTGAAGAACAAGTTCCGCATCACGTTCCAGAATATCGGTCAGCTGGTGCCAGGTGCGAACTCCCGGAACCTGACAATGCAGGTCACCAACATCACGCTGCCCAACATCACGTGGGAAGAAGTGACACTGCACCGGTACAACTCGACGGCATACGTCGCAGGAAAGCACTCCTGGGAACCTCTGTCGGTCACGTTCGAAGATGACATCACGGGTCTGGCAACCAAGGTGATCGAAGCCCAGATGGAAACGCAGCAGCGTATCATCGGCTCGGACCTTGATGGTCGCTGGCTCAACACAGCAGCAACGGGATCGGACTACAAGTTCGGTCTTCGAATCGACCAGCTTGACGGCGACGAAGGTGTCGTCTCTTCCTGGATTCTTGAAGGCGCTTGGCTCGCGAATGCCGACTTTGGCGATCGCGACTACTCGGCTTCAGAAGCTGCAACCATCACTTGCTCAATTCGCTACGACCACGCTCGCAAGGTCGAATCCGGTGCCGGCTACGGTACAGCTCTCGGCGGCAACGTCGTTTAAGGTTAGCTCATGAGCTATCTTACTGAGCTGAATCGGGCACGCCATCTCGCTGGCATGAAGCCCTTATCCGAGGAACAGTCCAAGAAACTGAACAAAGCTGGTCCGAACTACGAACAGCTTCATTCAAAGATGGACAAGTTCATGCCTGAAGACGAAGAACTGGCGGACGAGTACTACGAGATGCTCTATGAAAAGGACAAGAAAGGTCTTGTTAGCTTCTTCTACCATTACCTGGATTCAGAGAGTGCCCACAACTACGGTGGCAAGGGCGCCACCGTAGAAGGCTTTGTCGATTACCTGCTCAGCAAGCAGAAGTAATAAATAGTTCACGATCTCACTTAGGACACAAAATGGAATTCCTCAAGCAACTCAACGAATCCCGCCAGCTCGCTGGTCTGAAGCCCCTCTCTGAAGAGGCAGCTGTCGAACTCATGGAGAAGAAGCTTTCTGGCGCAGCCAAGGAAGAATTCAAGGCCAAGATGAGCGGCAAGAAGACCAAGAAGGACGACGACGGCGAAATCGACGGCGGCTCCAACAACAGCCCTTCGAAGGGCGCCAAGAAGGCTCTCGACGACGCAGCCATCAAGGGTTCCGTTTCGAAGAGCAAGGGTCCTGAAGTCACGGGCGGCAAGGGTCCTGGCAAGGGCAAGAAGAAGGTCAGCGAACAGCTGAACGCCGTTCTCGAAGGTGCCGGCCTGGCCGCTCTGTCGGAATCCGACGCAGCCAAGGTTGACGCGAAGTACCCAGCAGACGAAGAGTAATAGCTCTCCGCTCCCCTAAATAGCCTGTAAAGAACTTACAGGCTATTTTTATGCGTGCCGGCCTCGCCCTCATTCTAGCCGTGGCCCTCACCGGTTGCGATCGACCAACCGATTCTCTTCGAGAGCCTGGCCCAGGCCAGCTCACCGCAGTCGAGAAGAAGCGCATTGAGGGCCTCACCATTCGGGTTGGCGGCGATGCGAACTACCCGCCGTTCATTTTCAAGGGACCAGATGGCAAGCCAACCGGCCTGTCGGTAGAGTTCTTTGAGGAGACCGCGCGTCGCCTCGATGTCAAGTACGAATACACCTTCATCGGTCAGCGCGCTGAGATGCTGAAGATGCTCGAGGCGAAGCAGATCGACATGACGCTGGGTTCGCGCACCTCTGCCACACGTCCCTACCTGATCGTCACTCAGCCCTACGAGTACTCGAAGGGAACCCTCCTCGTGAACAAGGGCACGAACCTGGAAAGCATCATCAAGGTCGGCGCTGGCCGCGGCTACGCCTCGGTGGTCTGGCTAAAGTCGAACAAGCCGGAGTACACGATCGTCGAGGTCGATGATGACGAGGCCTGCATCAAGAACCTTCAAGTGAAGCATGTCGATGCCTGCATCATGGGGCGCGAGCAGGTCTACTACTGGGCTGACCACCTGAAGCTGAACGTCAAGCAGTTCGACCTGCTGCCGGTCGAGTACAACTACTTCCTGTCCTTCGGCGTTCACTCTGACAACGTAGAACTCGTCGACATCCTGATCAAGGGTCTCGCCTCCATCCCTCAGTCGCGTCAACAGGAAATCTTGAAGAAGTGGCTGAAGGAACCGTTCCTCTAACCCATAAATATGGGATGGACGCAAATCTCAAGCCCATTCTCGGTTCCACACGGATCGCTCTCGAAAAAGAGGCAAGCGATCGGTTCGGCGCTGCTGTCGAGGACTTCTCCCGCGGCGTCCTAGGACCTGCACTCGGGCTCAAGCCTCCACTCCCTAACGAGCAGGTCCCGTTCAACCGCAACGACGGTTCGTTCTACGCCTCCTCGTACGCAGCCGCCCTCTCAGGCGGCACGTCCTACCGGCCAAAGCTGAAGTTCCTGTTCAAGGTGGAGTTCATCTTCACCCCTGAGGCAGTCGCGGCTTTCCCGAACATCTTCGGCGGCGACAAGTCAAACGACTTCACCTTCATGGTCAAGTCAGTCGACCGTCCCAAGATCGACTTCGAGTACGAAGACGACGTCAACATGTACAACTTCAGGACAAAGGTCTTGAAGAAGATCCGCCACCGTGAACTGACGATCGCGTTTATGGACGACACCGGCAATCGGGTTCTGAACTTCTTCCGCGCCCTCATGATGATGCAGTCGCCGATCACGCGACGTCAGCTGCTCCGTGAAGGCACGACAGTCAAGCCAGATCCTGGCACGGTGATGGGCGCCAACGGCATGCAGTTCTCCGAGCAGTTCGCGAGCCCAGACATCTTCGACAACGCCATGCGTGGCATCGTCGACAACTCGGTCGGCAACGTCATCGAGACCATCCGCGTGAAGCAGATGTACGTCGATCCAGGGTCCCAGCTCGGTGGCGCGGTGAAGGAAGTCATCTACGACTTCTTGAACGCCCGCATCGTGTCCTTCGACCTTGACGAGCTCTCGCACGACACCTCTGACGTGTCGATCATGACGATGCAGTTCGACTACGACTGGATGGAAATCGTGGACGTTGGCTCCCTCACCAAGATGGATGGCCCGACCTACAATATCGCAGTGCCTGGAGTTGGTGGCGCGCCAGTCGACATGACGACCTACGGTACGAACTCGCTCACGAACCCTGGATCTGGCAACGGGTTCCTGAACATCATCAACAACCAACTCGGCCGCGCGGCTCAGACGGTCGTCTCCTCAGCGGTGACGAAGGGGATCCAGTCCATCGCAGGCAAGGGTCGCTTCGCTTCGCTGCTCGGCTCACAGACCTCGAACATTCTTGGTGGCACCATCGGTGCGGCAGCCCGCGACCTCGCCACTGGCATGACCTCTACAATCAGTCAGGCCACGGCACGTGCCTTCTCAACGAACGTCATCGACTCCGCGCAGGGTGGCCCATCACGGGTAATCAGCACCGTTCGGTCGATTGAAGCCCCATCAACTGGGATCCCATCCATCCCTGAGGACATCTGATGCCAGCAGTTCGTGGCGCCATGCGCGGTCGCTTCATCCCAAAGAACCCATCGAAGTACGTCGGCAACGTGAACAAGATCATCTTCAGGTCGTCCTGGGAAATGCGGTTCATGAAGTGGCTGGACGAGAACAACGCTGTTCTGCGCTGGGGCTCTGAGGAGCTGGCCATCCCGTACGTGAACCCAGTCAAGGTCGACGTCACTGGTCGACCAGTGATCTCGCGTTACTACCCTGACTTCATCGTCATGTACCGCGACATGGCTGGCAACGTGAAGAAAGAAATCGTCGAGATCAAGCCGATGAAGGAATCAATCCTGACCCCGCGCATGTCTGACCGTGACAAGATGGCCTACGCTGTCAACCAAGCAAAGTGGAAGGCAGCGAGCATCTTCGCTGAATCGCAAGGTGCCACCTTCCGCGTCATCACCGAGAAGACCATGTTCAAGCAGGCACCAAAGAGGAACGTCAAATGAAATCGCAATCTGACAACCCAATGCTGTCGAACCCGCTCGACGAGCTCTTCCAAACCGCGCCAACGAAGGTTGACGAGGACGACTACGAGCAGATCACCGAAGGCGAACTCGCTGAGATGGCCGAGGTTCCGCAGCTACCTGAGAAGGATGCTGAGGACGTCGAAATCGACAAGAAGATCGACACCGTCTACGACGCCGCTGTCGAGGCCTTCAACAACCAGATGGCCTACACCGAGATCATCGAGCCGCGCTACGCTGCTCGAAACGCTGAGGTCGCACAGGGTTTCCTGAACACCGCGCTCAACGCGGTCGCTACACGTGCACGCACCAAGTCGGACCGCAAGAGGACCAACACCTTCGTGCCGTATGCAGGCAAGACACAGAACAACGTGGTCGTCGCATCCCGTGAGGAAATCATGCGCATGATCAGCATCGACGCTGAGGTCAAGGAAATCAAGTGAAGACCTTCAAGGAGTTCCTCCGCGAGGCTGTAAAGCACCGCGAGACCATTGATGTCGCGAAGGCGCAGGAGCTGTTTGACGCCCACTGCAAGGACTGCGACATCAAGAAGCCAGGCTGGCGCGGGTCGAAGAAGACGACCGACGAGGTGTTCCTCGTGCAGGGCGACAAGGGCTACCGTTCCTCTTCTAACAGCTCGAACCACTACACCGTCATCATCGACGAATTCCTGCCAGCTCAAGGCTACCCGAAGCGGTCGGCCTCCATCATCTGCACGAACTACCTCGGCAAGGGCTACGCCAAGTCCTACACGCGTGGTAGCGCCGGTGGTCTCTACGCGATCTTCCCGTACGACGGCGTGCCGATCGGCATCACACGTTACTCGGACATCTGGGAGTCGGAGTTCAAGCTCGGCTACGGCAGCATGAAGGACATCAACGAGTGGAACCAGGTCTTTGAGGACGCACAGATCCCTGACTACTCCTACGAGGACCTGGTGCAGGGCATCAGCGAGACCCTGGCGGATTCTGAATCTGAAGGCTACGACGATATTGAAGAGATCTTCCGCAGCGAGGACAACGTCGAGAAGTTCCTGAAGTCCACGTACGGCGACCCGAAGGTGCTCGGCGTTTCGCTGATCACCTCGAAGGACCTCGCACGCGGTGACAAGGGACATGAGATTTGGATCGGCGGAAAGTGCCTCGCCATCCGCCACGACGTGTGGCAGAAAATGGCCCAATCAGACGAGCATGAAGACCATGAGCCAGATCCCGATGCTGAGCTTTAAGCAGTTCCTTGACGAGGGCATCAACGACAAGGGGATCCTGAAGGCGATCGTCGTGGTCGGCCTGCCTGGTGCCGGCAAGTCCTACACGATCAGCAAGATCTCGGGCACCGTCCAACCGAAGGTGATCACCGCTGACAAGGCAACCGAGTTCCTCTCCAAGAAGCTGAACACCCCTGCCAACAACGAGACCTGGAACTCCGTCTTTCGTGACCGCACCCAGCAGATCACGAGTGAGGAGCTCTACCAGTACGCGAACGGCATGCTGCCGCTCTTCGTTGACTCGACCGCTGGCAACGTCTCCTCCATCCTGGCTCGCTCAGGCATCCTTGAATCCCTCGGCTACGACGTCGGCATGGTCTTCGTTCACACGAGCGTTGACGTTGCCAAGGAGCGGGTCGTTGCCCGTGCCAAGGACACCGATCGCCATGTGGACACCGACTTCATCGACGCGATGTACGCACAGGCTGAGGAGAACAAGGAGTACTTCGCCGGAAAGTTCAGCTTCTTCAAGGAAGTGAACAACAACCCGGGCGAAATGACCAACGAGTCTCTCATGAAAATCTACAAGGCGGTGGCCGGCTTCTACACCGCGCCCGTTGAGAACGTTGTTGGTAAGCGTCTCCTCAAGAAGCTTGAGGAGCAGAAGGGGAAGTACCTCGTGCCTGAGATCTACAGCAAAGAGGAACTTCTGAACAAGGTCAAGGGGTGGTACAGCCGAGGACGCTGACCATAAATAGCACCATGAAATTCAAAGACTTCGTCAACGAGGATCGTCCACTGCTTGAAGGCAAGAACCTTCGGGTGTTTGAGGCGCTGCTTCCCTACTTCCTCTTGAATGAGGACGGCGAAGTCGGCGAGCCTGTGGGTGATACGAACGGACCTCCAGAGGTGCCGAACCTGGGAATCCAGCCAACCCCTCCGACCACCCCAGTTGGTCAAGGTTGGTACCGCCCTGGTCCATTCCGTCCAGGCGGCATGGGCATGAACGGCAACCACTGGTTCAACGAGCTCTACCATTCCCTCAAGTCCCTCGCGGTGGCATCGAAGATCTCGAAGCGCCTCAAGGAACTGGGAATCACAGGTGACGGAGCCGCACGCGTTCGCACCGCTCAGAAGTCAGCAGCGAAGCACGTCAAGTCACTTCTCACGAACCCTGGAGCGACCGCGTACCGGATCCCGGTGTGGACGACCAAGGCGCCGCCGAAGCCAGTCATCAAGAAGTGGAACGAGGAGTACACGAAGGCGTTCGCCCTCGAGCTCTCCAAGATCAACCTGATGGAATCTTCCTCCTTTAAGCCAGGCGACAAGGTAACGATTCGTAACAGCAAAAACTCTGGCAAGCTCGTCCGAAAGAGCGGCGCTAACAAGTGGATCGTGAAAATCGGTAAGGCAGAAATTACAGCCCGAGAGGGCGAGCTAAAAGTAACGGAATGACCATGGAAAATCTCCTTGCCCTTCTGCTCCAAGCACGTGACGTGGCCCATGTCCACCACTGGAAGTGCAAGTCGTTCTCGAAGCACATGGCCCTTGGCGAGCTCTACGAGCTGCTGACCAGCTTCGCGGACCAACTGGCCGAGATGCACATGGGTGATCTCGGCGATTCCGACATGGTCGGTGATATCGTGTGGGACAACCCCACCGGCTGGGACAAGACGAACCCAAACGAGTTCGTCGCTCAGCTCCATCTCAATCTCGAGAACCTGAAAGAAACCATTCCCCAGAAGGACTGGCTGGTCAATAAGTATGAAGAGCTCCAGGGCGAGGTAGCCCGGGTCAAGTACAAGATCGACAACCTGGTATAAGGAGGCAATCATGGCCTTTTTCAAGAAAGTTGTGGGCGCTGCGGCGGCCGCAGTCGCTAGCTACTACGCTGCGAAGCTCGTGCAAGAACTGCTCGAGGAACGTTCCCTTGGTGATCGTTACGACGACATGAAGGGCAAGGCAACCGACATCAAGGACGGCCTGTCTGAGAAGGCAGATGCTTGGCGCGGCCAAGCCCGTGAGAAGTACACGGACGTCATGGAGAAGCTGGACGAACTTGCAGCACGCAAGAAAGACAGCGAGGAGTGATGTTCGTGTTGCGCTTCATTGGCAAGCTCGTTGCGGGCGCCGCCATCACAGCCGCAACCACCTACCTCGGTAACAAGTTCCTGCAGTGGGCAGGGGTTCTCGAGGACCGTTACGTAGAACGGCGCGCAAAGAAAAAGACGCCCGGGTGACTGTAAATACTGGACGATGAAAAATGTCGTCTACATTCACGGTCTGAATTCCAGTCACCACTCGTTCGGCTACCTGATCCAGTCGTTTCCTGAGCACAACCACGTGCTCATCGACTACCAGAGCCATCAGCCGCTGGCCACCTCCATCGCGAACGTGGTCAAGCGGCTCCCAGAGGGAGAGCTCGTTCTAATCGGGCACTCCCTCGGTGGGGTCATCTCGGCCCTCATCGCTGAAGCGGATCCCAGAGTGGTCCGTCTTGCAACCATCTCCTCACCGTTCGGCGGCTCTCGGGCTGCATGGACCCTGAGGTGGCTGCCTGGTTCGCCGCCGATCATGAGAGACATCATGCCGCGCGGTGAGTTCTCGACCCGCTGCGTGAACATGAAGCTGTCGATTCCGACGCTGAACGTTATCTCCACCAGCGGCCACATCCCTACATCCCCAGAACCAAACGACTCTGTGGTGACCATTCCTAGTCAGAAGGCACTCAAGTTCGGTCGTAAGGTCGAGGTCAAGGCCAACCACTTCGAAGTCCTCATGCACGAGAAGACCGCTTCTCTGCTCAACGACTTCATCTTCCAAGAAGAAGGTCTCCTCCATGAAAATTCTCTCGAGGCGAGCTCGTGAAGCCGCAGAGGTCCCAATGAAGAACCCACAGCTCAAGCGCGCCTACGCGACTGACGAGTACACACCGAACATGGTGCAGGAGCTGGCGCGCTGCGCTCGCGATCCTGTTTACTTCATCCAGAACTACATCAAGGTCCAGCACCCGGTCCGTGGCACGATCCCGTTTGCGCTGTACGACTACCAAGAGCGGTTCATCCGCCACATGCAGGACAACCGCTTCACGATCACACTCCAGCCACGACAGTGCGGCAAGACCCTGACGGTCGCCATGTACCTGCTGTGGTACGCGATGTTCAACGCGGACGCGACCCTCCTGATCGCCTCGAAGAACCAGGGCCACGCACTTGAAATTGCTGCTCGCGTTCGCTTCGCCTACGAGGAACTCCCGAGCTGGATCAAGTGCGGCCTGAAGTACTACAACCGCCACAACATCGAGTTCGACAACGGTTCGCGCATCATCTCGGAAGCGACCACTGAAAAGACCGGTCGTGGTCTCGCCATCACGAAGATCTACCTCGACGAGTTGGCCTTCATCTCGCCACGGATTCAGGAAGAGCTCTGGGCTTCCCTGACCCCAACCCTGTCGACTGGTGGTTCTGCCATCCTCTCGTCCACGCCGAACGGTGACACTGAGCTGTTCGCCTCGCTGTGGCGTGGTTCCAACACCGCGGGCGATGGGCAGCCTGGACAGAACGGCTACGCCCCGTTCCGCGTCTTCTGGCAGGAACACCCAGAACGAGACGAGAAGTACTGGGACATGATGGTTGCGCAGCTCGGCCTGCTGAAGTGCCGTCAGGAAGTTGGCTGCGAGTTCCTCTCCTCAGACGCCCTGCTGGTGAACTCGCTGAAGCTGATCCAGTTGGCGCCAGAGATGATTCACCACGAGGACATGGGCTTCAAGTTCTGGCAGTCCGATGAGCAGGTCGGTGGCGGTGGTAAGACCTACCTGGTCGGTGTCGACCCTGCGACTGGCAATGGCCGCGACTTCTCGGTCATCGAGGTGTTCGAGTTCCCATCGCTTGAGCAGGTCGCCGAGTGGCGGTCCAACGAGATCAACATCCCGATGCTCTACGCGAAGACGAAGTGGATCCTCGAGAAGCTGTCCGCAATCAAGGGCCGGCAACGGGCCGACGTCCTCTGGTCCTTCGAACGAAACGGTATTGGTGAGGCCATGTCGGCTCTCTTCCAGAACGACGAGAAGCAGCCTGAGCATGCCGAGCTCTTCACGGACAACATGACCTCGGCGACCAAGCTGGGCGTCTTCACGTCCGGCAAGACGAAGGTCCTGGCCTGCCTGCAGCTCAAGAACCTGGTCGAGAAGGTCAGCAACGGCCTGAACATCAAGTCGTCCACCCTGCTGGAAGAGCTGAAGAACTTCGTTGCCAAGGGCGGCACGTACGAGGCCAAGTCGGGAGCCACAGACGACTGCGTCATGGCCACGATCATCATCGTCCGCCTCCTGAAGCGTCTCGCCGAGTACGACGACAAGGCCTTCAAGCAGATGAACGAGTACGTTTCGCCAGACGCGGACGACCAGTACGGAGACGAGCCAGTCCCGTTTATCCCGTAAAGTTGGAGGCCGCGGTCGAGTTTCCTCTAAATAGGACCTGAACATCCTATCACCATTGAGGGACTCACATGCTTACTGATGGCATCCAGCTTCTCGGCACCAGCACGGCCGAAAATTTCACGATCGACAGCGGTGCGTCGCTCCCAGCTTCTGACAACAACCTTGGTGAGCTCTTCTACCTCACCAGCGGTTCCATCGGCCTGTACGTCTACGACGGCTCCGACTGGGTCAAGGCAGGCTCCGACGAACTGACTTCCTCCTCCATCGCAAGCGCCCTCGGCTACACGCCAGCGGCTCTCTCCGGTGGCAAGCTTCTCGCAAGCCAAGTCCCTGCAATCGCAATCTCGGACACCTTCGTTGTGGCTTCTCAAGCCGCGATGCTGGCTCTGTCGTCTGCCGAAATCGGTGACGTTGCTGTTCGCACCGACCTGAACAAGTCGTTCATCCTCAAGACAACCGGCCCATCCACTCTCGCCAACTGGCAGGAACTCCTGACACCTGTCAGCGCAGTGACCTCGGTCAACGGTCAGACGGGTGCTGTCACTCTGACCCTTGGCGACACGCTTCCGTCTCAGACTGGCAACAACGGCAAGTACCTCACCACTGACGGATCTGTCACGTCTTGGGGCACCGTCTCGGTCTCCCTGCCTTCGACTGTCACGACCTCGCCGATCTTCAATGGTCAAGCTTCTACCAACACGACAGTCGCTGGTGTTCAGGTCGGTCGCAATGGCGGCGGTTCCTCGAATGACTCGCAGATCCTGCTGACCACGCCGACTGCTGCTACGAACCAGAAGCTGACGCGCATTCAGACGTCCACTGGCGGTGGCAACAACGGCGACTTCATCATCGACCTGCTTGATGATGGCTACACTTCTGCGACTCAGTGGCTGCGGCTCGTTCGTTCGGGCACGACCCCTACGTCTCTGACCCTCACCGCAACCGCGATCAACTTGACAGGCGCCGTAACCGGCACGTCATTCGCTGGTACCCACACTGGCACTGGCACTGGTCTCACGGCTCTCAACGCGTCCAACCTCGCATCTGGTACGGTCGGCACCGCACGTCTTGGTTCCGGCACCGCTGACGGTACGACCTACCTCCGTGGTGACGGCACTTGGGCTTCAGTTTCTGGCGGCAACACGCTGACAGCGACGGGTGCTCTCACGATCAATGGCACGACCACTGGCGTTGGCGCAGGTGTGGCAGCAAGCACCGCAATCCTGACGTTCACCAACGGAACTGCAGCGCTCAATGAGCGTCTGTCGTACATCCAGACTCTCACGAACGGTTCTGTCATCTGGTCGATGGCGAACGATGCAGCGGCCGCAGCCACCGCGTTCTTCCGCGCTGACCGTTCGGCCAACACGGCAACGAACATCACGCTGACGGGTACCGCGATCACGCTGACAGGTGCCGTAACTGGCACCTCCTTCACGGGTACGGGTACTGGCCTCACAGCGCTGAACGCATCCAATCTTGCGTCTGGTACTGTCGGTACTGCGCGTCTTGGAACCGGCACTGCAAGCGGCACCACTTACCTGCGCGGTGACGGCACTTGGGCAACTCCATCCACCGGCGTTTCATCGTTGGCGGCGACTGCAAGCGTCAACTTCACGGCTGCAAATATCACCGCAGGCGGTGTCTACTCTGCCGTGTCTGGCGGCGTTCCGTATCTCGCCTTCGCAAATGCCGCAGCTGGCACCAACATCAAGGGAAGCTACTTCTCGGTTGAAAACGACGGCACGATCAATCTCTTCCTGATCAATGACAACGCCACTGGCAACGTGCCAGTGATCAAGATTGCACGTTCGGGAACAACTGTCAGCCTCTTCACCTTCACAGGCACTGCGTTCAACTTCGCAGGCATGACAGGTGGTATTCAGCTGAACGGTTCTGCAGGCACAGCTGGTCAAGTCCTGACGTCGCAAGGTGCAGCAGCCGCCCCAACGTGGACGAGCCCTTCTGCAGGCGCTCTCACTTCTACGTACGTTGGTGTTGGCAGCGGTTCGAACCTCCTGACTGGCAGCGCTGCTCTCGCGTTCAACAGCACGACCAACGTGCTGACTCTTGGCACGTCGATCACTACGCCAGCGATCATTCAAGCGCCTGACCTGTCTTCGGGCAGCACCGCTTCGAGCTCACTGACGGTTCGTGGTGGTCATGGATCCAGTGCCAATGTCAACGCTGGCGGTTTGTTCCTTCGCGGTGGTAACTACACCTCGACATCGAACGCACTGCCAGGCCCAGTAACGCTTCAAGGCGGTGACTACACTGGATCTGGCACGTCGGTCGGTGGCAACACGTTCATCAACGGTGGTCTGTCGAACTCGTCTCCTGGTGGCTACATCGCGCTTCAGACTTCGCCGTCCACAGGCGCTGCAGTTGTTGAGCGCATGCGTGTTTCGGCAGCAGGTGTGATCACAACCGGCGCAGCTACATCCGTCGACTTCGGCGGCCGCTACACCGAGCTGGCTAGCGCAGTCACCTTTGCTGCTACTCTCGCGATTGACGCTTCACTCAGCAACGTGTACTCCACGACGCTTACCGCAAACGTCACCAGCATGACGTTCACCAACCTTCCAGCCACCGGTCGCGCGTACAACATCACGCTCATGTTGCTGCAAGATGGAACTGGTAACCGCACTGTCGTCTGGCCAACTGGTATCAAGTGGGCAGGTGGCACTGCGCCGACCCTGTCAGGTGCAAACAAGATGGACATCATCACGCTGATGACGACCACTGGCGGTGCTGGCACTCCGACGTGGTACGGTTTCGTCGGCGGCCTGAACTTCTAAGGATTACAAATGTTTGCATTCCGCGCGGCTTCAGCAATCAAGGGGATTGTCACTGACGTCATTGACTTTGCGAATGACCCGAATTTGACAAACGTAAAGCTGTTGCTTCACGGTGAAGGAACAAACGGGGCAACCTACCCCTCCTTCACCGACAGCTCCTCAAACGCCTACGTTCCAAGCGCAGCGTCAGGAACTGTCACAGTTAGCAACGCGCGTTCAAAGTTTGGATCTTCGTCGTTGGCCTTTACTGCTGGTAGCTTCCGCTACACAGCAAGCCTTGCTGACTTCAATCTCAACACCGGCGACTTCACGATCGAAATGTGGGTGTACTTCACAAACGTGAACACCCTCTATCGTCTCGTTCAGTTTCAAAATGGTGGTGGTGCAACCAATTATGCCTACGGCATTCACCGGCAGGCCGATGGCACTCTTCGCGGGTTCGTTACTTCCACCGCAGGCACCAACACGAACGTGTTCGGGCCATCGGTTCCAGCCGCCAATACGTGGCACCACATTGCTTTCGTGCGGAATGGAACTACGATCACGATGTTCCTGAATGGTGTTCCAGGCACGCCAGTCACCGGCCCTGCAAACGGTACCATCAACTCGCTGGCCAACGGCCTCTTTATGGTCGGCGCCGATATGGACGGCTCGAACTCGTTCACAGGCAACATCGACGAGCTCCGTGTCACCAAGGGGGTAGCACGCTACGCTAACCAATTCGTTGTACCTGCTGTCGCATTCCCTAGCCCTTCGAATCTCCTCGGCACCATCCTCGGCACCGAGCGCCTCGTGCTTCAAGGCGAAGGCAACTCGATCGATTCGTCAGCCAACGCAGCTACGATCACGAACACAGCTGTGACGTACGCAACGACCGCGCCATTTGCAGCAAGCGGCACCTCATCGATGGTGTTCAACGGCACGTCTTCGTTCCTGCAAACCCCGTCAAGCACCAACTACGTCCTGTCGTCTACGGCTGATTGGACGGTGGACTTCTACTACTACACGCCGAGCACGCTCGCGAACCTTGGTGCGTTGTTCACAAGCACGAACAACGCCGGTGCCACCAACATCGCGATGTACCAGTCTGCGGCAGGCAAGTACAGCTTCAATTACTGGAATGGGTCTGCGAACACTCCCATTGGTGATCAGGGTACAGCGCTTGTCAACGGCCTGTGGCGTCACTACGCCGTTACCTACACCGCTTCCACGAAGGTCCTTCGTGTCTACGTGAACGGTGTCCTTGACTTCACCACCACTATCTCCACGTTCAGCACTGCCATTACGCCGGCCACTATGAACATTGGTCGCAACGATAGTTCCCTTGGCGGCTCGTTCAACTACTACCTCAAGGGCAACATTGACCGGTTCCGTGTCACCCCATCGGTACGTTGGACAGCGAACTTCTACCCAGATGGTGAGTCGGCAATGGGCTTGACTTACGGCACTGAAGGCTTCATCTTGACCGGTGATGGCACCAACGGTTCGACCACGATCGTTGATTCGTCGCTCAACAACCACACAATTGACAACTCGACCACGATCAACACACGCACGAATACTCAGATGCAGAACAGCACTGCGCGTTCTGCTCGTGGCACTGGATCGATCTACACCAATGGCGGTTTCTCGGTGATCCCATCCTCTGGTGTGAGCACCGCTGTTTGGATGGCTGGAAATGCCGACTGGACGTTCGACTGCTTTGTCTACATGACCGCGCTGCCGGCGGCATCATCGTACTACGAAGTTTTCTTCCTCGCACGAAATGCGGGATCGAACTGGAACAGCAACTACGTGTGCGACTTGGTGATCGGCTCGAATGGCAAGTTGCTCGGTGAATACGCCGATGGCTCAGCTGCGCCGCCTGCGCGCAACGGAGCGAATGCCATTCCGATCAACACGTGGACACACATTGCAGTGACATGGAACTCGACGTCAAAGGACATCAAGTTCTGGATCAACGGTGCGCTGGATTCGACGTTCAACATTCCAGCATTCACGACGAATTCACCATTCACCGGACGTGTCACTATCGGTCGCACCGATACCGCGGTCACCACGCCTGATTACCAGACCACCAATCTGTACATCGATCGTGCGCGTCAGACGCCGTCGCAACGTTGGACCGCGAACTTCACACCGGATTGACGATTTTCCCGGTATAAATAGAGCTCCTCCGGTTTCGGCCGCGAGGAGCTTTTTATTTTTACGAAAGGAAAAGTATGTCTCAGACCTTTAACAATCTGCGTGTCAACCCAACTGCACCAGAAACCGCAAACGATCTCAAAGTTTTCGCGAAAGACGACAAACTGCACACGATGAATTCTGAAGGAACGACTGCACAGCTGGGAAGCTCCGCAGCACCAACAGTGGATGAATACACAGCTCCACCGTATTATGTTCAACTCGGAAATGGAGCTGAATTCAAAGCCTCAGATTCCTTGAGGTTTATTTCTGATTCCATCAATCACACCTGGCTGCAAATCGGTTCACTCACGAAATATCGGCCACGTCTTGAATTTCTGACTGGACCAACAGATAATGGGTTCTATGAAATCGCAGCCATTGACGTTGATTTGGATGAAATGCGAATGGAATATCCAAATCGTATGATCTCAATGCGTGGCAAGGAGGTTGCACTCCGTGCTGTCGATACATGGGACGCCAAGGTTGTGCTGCAGGCTCCAAATGGTGAGGTTCGTGTAGAAGCAGGTGAAGGCTTCAAGATTTTCCAGGGATGGGGCGGTCAGCAGCTCTACTGGAATTTTGACATCACGACAAGTCATCTCGTTATGGAGTCCCCGCGAACCACCATTGCCTATAAGGAAGATGGTGATAGCCCACGTCAAGGGGTAGTGACTCTCGTTGATGGTGCAGCCATTGTGCCAACCCTCGGCATCACAGACGACAGTCGCATCTACCTGACGAACCAAAATGGTGGTACCTCACCGGGTTCGCTTTGCGTGGCTGCTCGTGACGCTGCAGGTTTCACGATCGCGTCGACCTCTGCCACCGACGATGCAATCGTTGCGTGGGTTGTGTTCGACAAGCGCGCGTAATCTAAACGGCCGCTGTGCACGGCGGTCTTTCTCACGGGGCTTCGGCCCCTTTGTTCTGCACCGATTACAATGGATTGTAAAAGCTACAAGTTCGATCTGTAAAATGTGCAGAACGAAAATGTAACAACGTGTTGGTTGATGTTTCCAAGTGTGGTCCGTGATATAATGGACCCATGAGCATCGTAGTTTACTTCATCACCCCAGACGGGTGGACGGAATCCCAAGACTTCACGGACGACCAGTTCGTGCTGGCCCTGGCGAAGGTCGAGGAAAAGCGCCGTGCAGGTTGCACACATGTCTGCATCTCCTCGGAACTCGGCACCATGGTCGGAAAGCCGGGAGTCGGTTCCATCGTGGACGGCAAGACCCCCGACGGTCAGGACTACGAGTGGTCCAAGGCAGGTCGTGCCGGTCGCATGAAGGCCGCAGACCACGAGAAGACCGCACGTGACGGGAGCAAGGAATGATCACGAACGAGACCTACTTGTCCGCGATCACGTCGCAACTGAAGTCCTTCGATATCGATCAGCGCCCAGTCCAGGTTGACATCTTCTTCCTGGCCCGTGATTGGCTGACCACGGTCCCGAGCGGCACCTACAAGCACGTGCTGCAGGCCTTGATGCTGCGTCTGCCGCAGCGCATCTACGTTCACCAACGCTCTGATGGCACGACCTACGACGTCGTCAAGGGTGGCGAGATCGTTGAGGCCCTGCGCACCTTTTCGCAGCAGCCCAAGGTCGAGGGCCAGGACCGCAAGTTTCAGCGCCGCATCGAGGAATCGATGATCGACGTGGTCGTCTTCCGTCCATCCATGACGTACGAGGATGTCAAGTTCGCCATGACAATGCTCGTGGGCCCGACAGAAGTGTAACAGCGTAGGCAAAACGCAGGTTAGATGTTATAATGACATCATACCAACCCACACAGGAACTCGCATGACATCGTACGTTCTGTTCAACAAAGGTCTCCCCGTTGCTCTCGTCGATTCGTCGCCGTACACAGGCACGCCGAAGCTGAACGACTTCTTCGATGCCACGGGCACCAAGATCGCGTACGACAAGGCCGAGAACTCGCGTAGCCTGAAGAGCTACGCGGAAGCCAACGAGGCAGCCGCCGCGTTCACCACGATCTACGGCAAGACCTTCATCCCGGTCGACGACGGCCCCGGCACCTCGCACCGCTACGGCGTGATCGGTCTGCCGGAAATCGGCGACGAGGTCTCGTACAGCTTCAACGGCGACACCTACCCCTGCGGCAAGATCACCCGCATCACGCCGACCCTGCGTGTGACGGCAACCGATGCTCGCGGCAACAAGATCGTGTTCAACCGCTTCAAGGAATCCGGCGGTTGGAAGCGAGTCGGCGGAACCTGGTGGATGGTCAAGGGCAGCCACTACGAGCAAAATCCTCACTTCTGAAAGAGAGTCAGCATGTATCTCACGCTGGGAAAGTTCCTCCTGCTCTTCGGAGCGGTCGCCCTCCTCGGCTGGGCGGGCTCCGGCCCGTCCTACTTCGGCCTCTTCTGCAAGGGGTTGATGTACCTCGGGGGTTATTTCATTGTGGCTTGCGGGTTCATCGCCCTCTTCGGCATGACCAGCGAGCGCGACTTCAAGCGAGACCGAAATGGCAAAGTCCTTTGACCGCGCGGAAGCGCTGAAGGCCCTGCAGGAAGCGCAGCTCGCTGCCGCAGAGGCAGCGCAGGGATACCTCGACAAGATCGGCGGCGACCAGTACCCGTGCGGGTTCGCGTGGGTGAACCTCAAGCCTGCTCGCGGGCCGTTGGTGACCCTCATGAAGGAGCTGCAGCTCGGCAAGACCGACGAGTACGCCGGTGGCTTCGCGATCTGGAACCCCTCGAACAACCACTGCCAGAACGTGGACGCGAAGGAAGCGGGAGCCCGCGCCTTCACCGAGGTCATGAAGAAGCACGGTGTGAACTTCACCGTCGGAACAAGGTGGGACTGATGATTCGCACTATTTCTGATTCGCACGCTGCCGTCACGGCAGTCAACTCCAACATCTTCCAGATCATCGATCGGTTCGAGAAGCTGCAGGCGCAGGAGAACCGCACTGCGCTCGATGACGACGAGCTGGACGTGCTCGGCGTCTTCCTCCTGGACCTGCAGGCGACGCTGAACAAGGCCATCACCTCTTGAAGTAAATAGCGGAACTCCAGGAGGTTCCCATGAAAGATCAAGGCTTCAAGAAGCTCAAAGGCAAGACCATTGCGGACGTCAAGGTTGACGGTGTCAACTCGATCCGCTTGATCTGCGATGATGGCACCACGTACGTCCTCGACACAGACGCCGGCATCGGTGGAATTCCCGTGCTGAAGGTCACCAAGCAGAAGGCCGTGCCAGCCCGGAAGAAGGAGCCCGTGAAGATGTCCGAGCTCGCTGCCTGGCCCTTCCCGACTGGCAAGCAAGAGGCGTACAAGGGTCCTGATTCTCTTGAGCCAAAGTTGCGTCCGAAGACGCCCAAGTGACCTGACTGTGTTATAATCTTCGAATGAGCAAGAGTCTCCAATTCTTCCACAACTTCTGGACCATCGTCCGGCGTTCTCCGAACTGGGCAACCATGACGGAGACCGTCGAGAACTCGCCGTGGCACCGTGAGGCGAACGTCGCTGTTCACACCACGATGACGATCGAGCGGTACCTGAAGATGTTCTCGCCGGAACGGACCGAGCGTCAGCGCATCCTGACCCTGATGGCCCTGCTCTTCCACGACTTCGGAAAGCCGGAGGCCGAGGAAGAGAAGCCGAAGGAGGACGGGACCGTGTACCGCACGTACGCCGGCCACGAGCCGCTGTCGGGCAACGAGTTCATGTCGTTCATGTGCGAGCAGCACGTCCTGCGTGAAGCGTTCTTCCGTCAGGGCTTCAGCTGGACGGACCTGCGTGCCATCAAGGTCATGATCGAGCATCACCTGCCGTACGGCCTGGAGAAGCCGCTGAAGCGCATCGCGCTGCGGTCGACCATGCAGCACACGCTGGGTGTCGACTACATCTGCTTCTACGACATGCTGATCTCGGACTGCTACGGCCGCATCAGCGACGATCACGACACCAAGAAGGAGAAGGTCCACGCGTGGATCGCCGAGTTCGACAAGGTGCCGGTGGTTTCCATCGACCCGCTGGCCCGCCGCAAGAACGGCCTGGGGAAGTGGAAGCACTTCGAGACGAAGGAGACCAATCAGCCGACGATGTACATGCTGTACGGTGTGTCCGGTGCCGGCAAGTCGACCTACTTGGCCGAGAACGAGGAGATGATCGACATCTCCGGCGGCGTGATCATGTCCGAGGACACGTTGCGCATGAAGTTCGCTGAGCAGCACCTGGACGAGATCGACTTATCTGAGTGGCCGCGCATGACACCGCAGGAGCAGTACGACGCCGCTTGGAAGTTCTGCGCGATGGGGCCGTTGGCGAAGGAATTCGACACCTTGGTCAAGGCTACCTGGCAGGAGATGTTGAAGCGTGGTGAGGACGTCTACTTGGACCGCATGAACCAGACCCGCAAGGGTCGGGCACCGTGGATCGAGGCGGCGAAGCAGCACGGTTTCCGCATCGTGTCGGTCGAGTTCTACGTGAGCGAGGCCGAGTCCAACCGCCGCCAGAAGTTGCGTGGCGAGAAGTACTTGTGGCCGAAGCGCGTTCACCAGGTCTACATGCAGCAGGAAACCCCGTGGTATGGCCATGAGGTCGACAAGTTCGTGGTCTTCAACCAAAAGAAGTGATGCCTGTCACCGATCAACTTCCTGAAAAGGTCCGCGTAAAGCTGACTATCCCGCCTGAGCAACTGCACAAGGCGAAGTACCCGCAGAATTACGGCGAGCACTTCGCCTACCAGTCTCAGGTCGGGACGGTGCTGAGCGGTGCTGGCAAGACCGGCATGTTCGTTCACTTCGATCGCGACTCCGAGAAGCAGCCGAACAAGTACATCGGCTGCCCGATGGCCTGGTTGGAGAAGCTGTAATGGGCACCCACACTGACTTCTCCGGTTGCCTCAAGCTGTCGCGGCACCTCACGCCCCTCGAGGCGAAGGACCTGCTCCTCTACAACGAGGACGTGGACCGCATCCCAGCACCGCATCCGGATGGCTACCTGCAATGGGTTCCTGGCTCGACGCTGAACACGATCGGCTGGGACGGGAACGAAAAGTTCTACAACTACGTCGAGTGGCTCCAGTGGGTCGTGAACTGGCTGGAGTTCCTAGACGTGCACGTCATTGATGGCGAGATCTTCTGGGCCTCTGAGGCGCAGGACTCGGGTCGCCTGACCGTGCACAAGGGAATCGTGGACGCCGCACGGTTTGGCGAGCAGTCCCTGTTCGAGCCGCTCAGGCTCCGCGATCTGAAGGTGTAACTCTCGGTTACGGGCTTCAGGCCCGGATCCCGCGTTGGCATATAATGGATCTTCCAACAACGGAGGTTTCATGAATTCCATCGAGCTCGATTTTGTCCTTGACAACTCCTTCACCTTCGAGGGCCAGCCCACCACGCGTGAGGCCATTCTCGGCACCATCACACAGTACGGCCTGACCTACGAAATCCTGCAAGAGCACGGCCCGGCAGGTGGCAACCCTCTCCTCCGCCTGAACGGCACGCGTGAGAACCTCGAGAAGTACCTGCTCGACCAGTACGTGTACGACAAGCAGGACTACGAGTTCTACTCGGGCATGATCCAGTAAGCTCCACCTTCTCCATCTTCTAAGGGCCTTCGGGCCCTTTCTTGTGCGTCCTTGACGTGCAACCTTACTTCAGGTTGGTTACACTCTCTTTCTAGTTACAATTACAACATCGACCAAGAAAATACTTGATCGACGGGTTGGCAAAGCTGGCGGGTTCCTATAAATACCCAGCCGTCGAAAGAGACGGTTCTTTTGTCAACATTTGATACTTTGAAAGGTTTGAAACCATGACCAAGCGTTCCCTCGCAGACCTCGCCTCTGCATTCGCAGCCAAGACCTCTGGCGGTGGCGGCAACCAGCAATGGAAGCTGTTCTTCCCGTTCTGGAAGGCACCCGTGGACAGTGTGTCCACCATCCGATTCCTCCCCGATGCCAACGAAGACAACCCGATGGGCTTCCTCGTTGAGAACCTGGCGCACGAGCTGAACATCAACGGCAAGCGTGAGACGGTTCCATGCCTCAAGATGTACGGTGAGGACTGCCCGATCTGCACCCTCTCGCAGAAGTACTACGACGAGAAGGATCCAGAGCACAACGAGCAGCTCGGCAAGAAGTACTACCGCAAGAAGAGCTACATCGGCCAGGTGCTGGTCATCGACTCCCCAGTCGAGCACGACCAAGAAGCGCTGGTCAAGCTGATTGAATTCGGCCCGAAGATCTTCAAGCAGATCCAGTCCGCGTTCCAGTCGGGTGACCTTGAACTGCCACCGTACGAGCTGAAGGGTGGTTACAACTTCCGCGTGAAGAAGACCAAGTCGGGCGACTACGCCGACTACGGCACCTCGAGCTTCTCTCCGAAGCAGACGGACGTCGCAGACGACATCCTCGAGACGATGAACCTCTACAACCTGGGCGACTACCGCACCGGCAAGGTGACGCGTGAAGTCCTGGAGGCCATGCTCCTGGCCGATCAGACCGGCGGCTCCATGCCGAAGGACGACGGTGACAAGCCGGCCGCTCCTGCCCCGGCTCCCAAGCCGGCCAAGGTCGACGAAGACGAACCAGCGCCTGTGAAGGCAGCAGCCCCGGCTCCCGCCGAAGGTGGTGAAAAGCTCTCGGTTCTCGAGCAGCTCCGTCGCAAGGCCGCAGCCCAGAAGGCTGCCGCTGAAAACGCCGAGTAAGGCATGAGGGGGTCGAAAGGCCCCCTCTCTAAGGAGAAAACATGGCATCACTTCCCTTTCTGAAAGACTTCAAGAAGGAAGCTGCGAAGCTGGAAACCGTCGGCGTCGGCATCAAGACCGTCGAGGAGTGGCTCAGCACCGGCAACTATGCGCTCAATCGAGCGCTTTCCGGGGACTACCTCAAGGGCGTGCCGCTCTCGCGCATCACGCTCTTCGCAGGTCCATCCGGATCTGGCAAGTCGTTCATCGCATCGAACATCGCGCTCCAAGCCCAGCTCGAAGGATACCACATCCTGTTCCTGGACTCCGAGAACGCCATCGACGTGGACTACCTGCGCAAGATCGGTGTGGACGTCTCGGAAGAGAAGCTCACCTACCTGTCTGTCGCGACCATCGAGGACGTCAACTCCGTTCTGTCCGAGTTCTTCAAGAACTACCAGAAGGCGTTCGGCAAGGACAACCCCGATGCACCGAAGACGCTCATCGTCCTCGACTCCCTGGCAATGCTGTCCTCCTCCACCGAAATGGAGAACTACGACAAGGGCGTCATCAAGGGCGACCAAGGTCAGCTCGCGAAGCGCCGCAAGGCCATGCTGCGATTGGCTGTTGGCAAGCTCGCCCGCCTGCCGATCAAGATGCTGGTCACCGACCACGTCTACCCGCAGGACATCATGATGGGCGACGGTGCATGGGCCATCACGAACTCCACCAAGTTCTCCTCCTCGATCATCGGCATCATCACGAAGCTGAAGCTCAAGGAAGACGGCCTGGTGACCGGCGTTCGCATGCGCTTCGAGACCTACAAGTCTCGCTTCGCAAAGCTGGGCACGAAGGTCGAGCTGGAGGTTCCCTACAACAAGGGCATGTCGTCCACCTCAGGTCTCCTCGAGCTCCTCGAGGCGGACAAGGTGATCGCGAAGGGCACGCAACCTGGCGAGAAGTTGATGTGGGTCTGCGAGTTCGGCAAGGAACGCATCCTCTTCAAAGAGAAAGACTTCAACGACGAGATCGCACAGCGAGTCTTGAAGCACCCGCTCTGTGCGCCGCTCCTGGCCCGAGATGAGCCAGAAATCGACATCGAGGCTCTCGAGCTTTCAACTGACTAACCAAGGACAATCATGGGAAACGTTTCCGCAATCCAAGTACAGATCGTCAAGGGAGGTTTCATCCTCCAAACGATGGGCGACTCCAGCGGTGAGACCGAGGTCTTCAACTCGCAAGGCAAGCTAATGAAGGCGATCCGCCTGGCTGTCGAGGCCAACTCTCTGGTCGGGAAGACCAAGGACGACTCCGAACCGGCAGCTGACTGACCGACTAGGGGAGGGCGATCGCCCTCCCCATCTCCATGAAAATTTCACTTTGTGCCCGATCCAAGATCCTCCAGCTCTTGGGTCCTGGCAAAGTTTTTCGTGTCCAAGCTACTGGAAACGCAGAGGCGGGGTCTCACGTGGACCTGATTCCTGACGCAACTGTAACAGAGCTTGATATTACAATCTCAGATATTCCTCGAGTTGTCATCGACATCAACACCGCCACGATCCTAGCGAATCAAAGCGTGGACTACGATTACGACTCGAGCGAGTTCATCATCTCTAAACGAGGCACTGAGTAATGTCCACCTTCGCTATCTCCATTTCCTTCACCACGAACTGCAAGAACCACGACAAGGCGTACGCGCTCGCGGAGCAGATCGGCGCCCTTGTCGAGGCCGAAAAGCTGTCGACCGACTACACCGTCATCGACGTTGAACTCCTCGATGAGGAAGACGACAACACGATCGACGAGCTGGATTTCGGAGACGATGAGTGAGCTTCCTTCTCACGCTCGATGAGCTGAACCTGGCAGACCAGCTGCCAGCGATCTTTGAGCGGTACGAGAAGCACGTGAAGAACGCTGAGCCGTTGTTCGATCTGGATGGCCGGAAACTTGAGGAGATTGCTCGAGATCTGGCCTCCAATCAAACTAAATACGCTCATCGGGCAGGCGAGATGAAGCAGGTCATCAAGTGGCTCGAGAACTACAAGGCGAAGCTCGAGGCCCGCTTCACCAAGAACTACGCGCAAGGACAGCGAGCTCTCGGTGCCCGTGAAGCCACGACCTTCATCAATGGTGAGAAGGACATCGTCGAGCTCAACCAGCTGATCATCGAGGCCGCCCTGCTCTACACCCAGCTGGACGAGATCGTCGAGGGGTTCAAGCAGATGGGTTGGATGGTCGGCCACATCACGAAGCTTCGCGTCGCCGAACTACAAGAGGTTACCCTTTGAAGACACTCGCACAATTCATGGCCAACTGGACTGCCTCGGTCTCCAAGGCAACCGCTCCCGTCCATCACGGCTACCCGAACACCGCCGCAGGCGGAACTGGGATCGGCTCAGGCACCATCACGATTCCAGTCGGCGGCACTGGTGCGATGACAGCAGGCAACATCACGATCAACCACATGGGTCACCTGGGCGGAGCTCAAGGCTTCTACACGTCCTCGATCCCTGCGGTGCCAAAGGTCAAGTCGCAGGCAGCCCAGCTTCCTCCGATCACCCTTGATGGCTACGACGAGATCGGCAACTGCGTTACAATGACTCTTGCTCCCGAGAACGGGATTTCCTCGCAAGAGCTCAACAAGCTCATGATGTTGTGCATGGCCTACGCGAACGCGAAAGACGAGTTCAGCGCCCTCGCCTACATCAAGGCCAACAACCTAGAGCGCCACTTCAAGTTCAAATGAAGACATGCAACATTACGGTTCGTGACGAGGTCTTCAGCACCGTCACTGGGCTGGAGCCTGCGGATCACGAGTACCTCGACAAGAAGTACGCGCTCATGGTCGACGGCGCCATCTTCATGCCGCTGTACAAGCTCGGTCGATGGGACGGCCGAGTCCACTTCTTCGACAAGAACGGCAAGATCTACCAGCGGTTGCTCCCTGACATCCTCGAGCACGTCGAGAAGTGGGGCTACAAGATCAACTTCCACGACCACCGCCTGCCTGTGACTCCAATCACGGACCGTGTTGACAAGACCTGGTTCCTGCAGAAGCATGAGCGCGGTGAGATGGAGCTGAAGGTCGAGCTCCGTCCCTACCAGGTGGAAGCGATCAACGCGTGCCTCGAGAACACCTGCGGCTTCATCGAGGCAGCGACGGGTTCCGGCAAGACCTGGATGGTGGCTGGCCTCTGCGACGTGATGGCGAAGAACGAGCTGCGTACCATCGTGATCGTGCCGTCTGACGACCTCGTGAAGCAGACTACGGCGACCTTCCGCCTTGGCGGCCTGGACACGGGCGTCTACTCGGGGTCTCAGAAGGACATCTACCACATGACGGTCGTCGCCACATGGCAGGCCCTGCAGAACAACCCTGGCCTCATGAATGAGTTCCAGTGCTTGATCGTCGACGAGGCCCATGGCGCGAAGGCGAAGGTGGTGGGTGAGCTTATCAACGCCCACGGCAAGCAGATCGCGTACCGCTTCGGCTTCACCGGCACCATGCCGAAGCCTGAGATTGACAAGGTGACGCTGCGTGGTTCCATCGGTGACGTGCTGTTCCGCATCACCGCCAAGGAGCTCATGGACCTGGGCTACCTCGCGCAGCTGGAGATTGAACCAGTCGAGATCCAAGAGGACGTCGACGAGGATTTCACCGACTACGGGGCTGAGCGCGCGTTCATCAATCGTTCGCCTGAGCGGCTCGACTTCATCGCCGACTTGATCATCGCGAAGGCGGCTCAGTACGGCAACACCTTCGTCCTCGTGAACTCGGTCAAGCAGGGCAAGGCGCTGCAGAAGCTGATCAAGGACTCCGTGTTCCTGTACGGCGCCGACGACAGCGACGTTCGAGCCGAGTGGTACAGCCTCTTCGAGAAGCGTGACGACCTGATCGTCATCGCCAACGCGCAGATCGCCTCGACCGGCATCTCGATCGATCGGATCTTCTGCGAGATCATGGTCGACGCCGGCAAGGGGTTCATTCGCTGCATCCAGTCGATCGGCCGTGGTCTGCGCAAGGGCCATGACAAGGACCGCGTCCACCTCGTTGACGTGCACTCAAAGCTGAAGTGGTCGAAGAAGCACTTCCGCGAGCGCACGAAGTTCTACAAGGAAGCCCAGTACCCGGTTTCCAAACTCGTGAAGTATCGCCTATGATCAAAGACGCAGAATTCCCAGTCGAACCACTGATTGAACGACTTCAAGAGGTCACGTGGGCATCGCCAATCAAGGTCACCATCGAGAAGATGGCAGGCATGGTCGAGATGTTTCACGGTAAGGAGCTGATGGCTCGGTGGCGCAAGTGTCCTATCGACCCCTTCGAAGAATTCAAGCACGAGATTCAGAGTGACCTCGACATCATCGGCAGAAAGTTTCCTGAGGTCACTCACTTCCGCGTTGCGATCTTCAACATGATGAAGCTGAAGGGCCTCGTCTGTCCTCACACCTTTGAGGAATTCGACAACTGCATCGTTCGTTACTCCAAGTTCTACTACATCGCATGATCGAAGACATCTTCAAGCAGACCCACGTCGGCCCCTTCCTGTTCTTCACGCTGAAGGCTGGCAACATCCTTCAGTTGCGGGCCGGGATGCCAGACGAGCAGGAGCCCTTCACGCTGAAGAAGAACGTGTGGCCAAAGATCAACGTCGACACACGTACCCTCACCTATCCTGATCAGCTCATCAGCGCGGCCATCTCGACCCGCAACCTGATCGCATCCACGAGCCGGCGAGCTCCAGGCAACCACTTGATCTTTCATCCTGAACTTCATGCCAAGTGGGTGGCCGCTAGATCAGGATTTGACATGGACACGCACATCGACGGGGTTACAATTCATCTAGATGAAGAGCAACCGACCGACGAGATCCGCTCGATCTTCCACAAGCCGCAAGCTCACATGTTCAAGGCGGTGGATGGTCCGTACCAGCTCGTCAACGGGAAGACCTTCCGGAACCCGAACTACCTTTCTTACTTCTACAGGATGAAAGTCACATATGAATGACGACACCGAACCAGACAAGGCCGACATCGAGTTGGCTGTCGAGCTCGATGACAAGCTGATCGATCAGGTCATGCCGATCATCGATGAGCTCGATGAAGAGTACGAGGGTCGTGCGTGGTTCGCGATGTTCGTGAACTGCCTCCACATCCTGTTCGAACAGGGGTGGTCGCTCGAGGAGCTCGTTGAAGAGGTCGAAGAGCACCACGAGATCCACTACGAGAACCGCTCGGCCTCCGAGGACATGCACTGATGCAGCTACTTTCTGAAGTCTCACGACCGTACATCGTCGATTCCATCAACTCGCCGATGGGCGTGACGCACTTCTGGACCTTCTCGGGCCACATGATGGACTTCAAGCTGGAAGGCCTGGAGTACCTCGAGGAGACCATCGGCCCGACCATCCGGATCCGGGTGCAGAACCTCGAGATCGACATGCCGACCAGCTGGTCGCTCATCGCGGTCGACAAGGAGACGTACACGATTGACACGATCCCGGTCACCGCGTGCGCCACGTTCGAGCATGACATCCTGCTGTTCTCGCCTGATGACTCCAAGCTGGTCACGACCAAGCTGAGCGTCGTCGACTTCAGCGAGAGGAAGTCGTGCATCCACCCGATGATCCCGAAGGGTTCAGCGATGATCCACCCGACCGGGCCGGAGCTGTCCCACGGGCGTCACATTTTCTACGGAATCGTGGCCGGTCCTCACGATTTGTACCGGTACGTAGGCGGAAAAACGGTCGGAGACATCCTAGGCTGATCGGGCTGATCGTGTAGCCGTCCATAAATACTCCTCACGGAAAGAGGAGCACAGGATGGCCACGTACACCAATGCCTTTGAACGAGCAATCGATCACGCGATGCTCTACGAAGTTGGGGGATTTTGGAATGTCAACCATCCCGCAGTTGCTGAGGGCCTGATCGACACCGCCGCCAACCGCAAGGCAGTCGGCTACGTCAACGACCCCCTCGATCGTGGTGGTGAGACGAAATATGGGGTTGCGCGCAATGCGAACCCCGACCTCAACATCACGGCTCTCACATGGGACCAGGCCAAGGCGGCGTACTACGTTCGCTACTGGCTCGCTGGTTCCTGCGAGAAGCTTCCAGCCCGTCTCGCAGTGCTGCATTTTGACGGGTGCGTGAACCATGGCATCAAGCGCGCCAACATGTTCCTTCAACGGGCAGTGGGCGTTCCAGCTGATGGTGCCATCGGCCCGGTGACGATCGCCAAGATCCGCACCGCACCAACGATCTCGCTCTGCAACAACGTCTGCGATCAACGTGAGATGTTCTACAAGCAGATCGTCGCGAACAATCCGTCCCAACAACGGTACCTCGCGGGCTGGCTGCGACGCATCGCTGAAATGCGTGCGTTCGTTTGCAATCCAGCAACGACCTTCGACTAATCAAAACGGGCTGTGAAAGCAGCCTGTTGTTGTCTCCGGAACTTGACAGCCGTTTGTTACAATGTACTCATGGTTGTTCAAGCTTAGCTTCATACAACCAACCGACCGTAGTGATGATCAAAACAATTGTAAAGCGTAGTGGGCTTCAAGAAGAATTCTCTCCAAAGAAAGTGAACGGATGGGGTGAGTGGGCTGCCAAGACTCTGGGCGGCTTGGATTGGGGAAGCGTCGTGATCGACGCTGTCAATCGTTGCCCTGAGGTGTGCACCTCTCTGCAGCTGCAGGAAACGCTGATCGACGTTTGCCTGGCACGCCGGAGCTGGGAGCACAACCGAATGGCTGGCCGCCTGTACTCCGCCCTGTACGAGCGTGTGCTCTACCCTGATGGCCGCCCGACAGTTCAAGGCGTGCAGCGCGCCCTGTACGAAGCCGGCATCATGACGAAGCTGCCGTACTCGGACGAGGAGTACGCTGAGGTCGAGAAGATGATCGACCACAAGCGGGACTTGAAGTACCCGCATTACCAGCTGAACCAGATCCGGCTGAAGTACGCGCTGCGCAACAAGAACAAGAAGAACCCGAAGGAGTACGAAACTCCTCAGTTCGTCTACATGCGCATGGCGATGGCCCTCGCGGAGAATGAGCCGAAGGCAGATCGCCTCAAGCTCATCAAGTCGTGGTACGACCACTTCTCCCACAACCGGATCAACCCACCCACTGTCAACTTCGCGAACCTCGGCACCCCGCTGAACGGCTACGCATCGTGCTGCCTCTACACCACGCACGACACGGCTCCGTCCCTGGCTGCCGGTGACCACATCGCGTACATGATGACGTGCATGTCGGCTGGCATCGGCACGCACATCAAGACCCGCTCGAAGATGGACCCGGTTCGTGGCGGCACGATCGACCACCAAGGCAAGGCACCGTACTACCGCTCGATGGTCGGCGCGATCGGCGCGAACCTCCAGAACGGCCGAGGCGGTGCATCCACCGTCTACTACACCGCGTTCGACCCTGAGGTGGTCGAGATCCAGAAGATGCGCCACCCGTTGACGCCTCTCGCGAAGAAGGTGGCGGGCTGCCACTACAACTTTGGCACGAACAAGCTGTTCGCCCGCAAGGTCGCCCAGTCAGATCCGCTGAAGCGTCGCTTCGCACCGTTCTCGTACTACGAGAACCCTGAGCTCTACGAGGCACAGTACTCGGGTGACGTCGCGCGGTTCGAGAAGCTCTACAACGTGCACGAGCTGCAGGCGACCAACTTCCTGGACGCCCGTGAGGTGGCTCTTGGTGCTCTGTCCCAGTCCTACGAGACCGGCGTGCAGTACCTCCACTTCATGGACACGATCAACACGCACACCCCGTTCAAGGACACGATCTACTCCTCGAACCTCTGCGCTGAGATCACGATCCCGACCAAAGCATTCAACTCAACTGCGGACCTCTACAAGACGACGTACGACGAGGAGACTGACGGCGAAATTGGCCTGTGCTCCATCGGCGGCATCATCGTCTCCAACATCGAGAACGACGAGCAGTACGCTGACGCGGCCTACATGGCGCTCAAGATGATCGACGTCTGCATCCACAAGAGCTCGTACGTCTTCCCTGCTCTGGCCCACACCGCCAAGGCGCGTCTCTCTGCTGGCGTCGGCATCCTCGGTCTCGCCCACCTGATGGCCAAGGAGAACAAGAAGTACGACGACCAAGACGGTCGCAACTTCATTCACACCCTGATGGAGACCCACTCCTGGCACCTGATTAACGCATCCCTTCGCCTTGGCAAGGAACTCGGCAACGCACCGTGGATGCACAAGACGAAGTGGCCTGAAGGCTGGCTGCCGATCGACACGTACGAGAAGAAGGTGGACTCGCTAGTCACCGTCGGCAACCTCCGTGATTGGCCAACCCTGCGTGGTCAGATCATCGACAACAAGGGAATTCGCCACTCGGTCGTGTCGGCCCACATGCCAGGCGAGTCCTCGACGATCGCGGCAGGAACCACCAACGGGCCGTACGGCATTCGTGAGCTGAACCTCATGAAGACGAACGACAACCTCGTGAACTACTGGTCGGCACCAGACGGCACGAAGCTGGCACATCGCTACCAGATCGCGTGGGACATCAAGAACTCCGACATGATCAAGGTCTACGCGATCATGCAGAAGTGGACCGACCAGGCCATCAGCGCCGACCTCTACGTCAAGCTGCAAGACGACCAGAAGGTCTCGTCGACCGAGATGATCGACGACTACCTCCTGATGGTCAAGCTCGGCATGAAGTCCCGCTACTATGTGAACTCGCTGACCAGCTCGAAGAAGGCGGCAATGGAGGTGGCGAAGGCTGCCGAACCAACCATCGAAGCTCTGCTCGAGATGATGCAAGAGGAAGAAGAACCTGGTATCTGCGAATCCTGCGCTCTCTAAACCCATACCCAAAATGCAATCCAACAAGATTTTCAATACCAAGAAGACGGCTGTCGACTACTCGGTCAAGGCTCCCTTGTTCTTCGGCAAGGAGCCGGGCCTGTTCGACACGGTCAACAAGCACTACCCAGAAATCTGGAAGCTCTACAAGACCATGAAGTCGCTGGACTGGTCTGAGGACGAGTTCGACTACACGCAGTGCAACCTCGACTTCAAGTCCTGCCCGAAGACGGTGTACGAGATGATGATCCGCACGATCGCCTGGCAGTGGGAGGCCGACTCGGTTGCCTCGAAGTCCATTGCCCCGATCCTGGCACCGTTCATCTCTGACTCCTCGCTGTGGGCCGCATGGCAGCGCATCTCGGACAACGAGATCATCCACGCCGCCACCTACTCCGAGATCGTGCGCATGTCGTTCGACAACCCGGAAGAGGTGATGTCGGAGGTCCTCGCGATCAAGGAGACCCTGGTTCGCCTGGACGTGGTCACGAAGATCTTCGCTGAGGCCCATGAGGCGTCTCACGCGTACGCCCTCGGCCAGATGGCAGAGGAAGAGGCGTACGACAAGATGTTCATGATGATCGTCGCCCTGTACTTCCTCGAGCGCATCCAGTTCCTGGCCAGCTTCGCGATCACCTTCACGATCTGCAAGTCGAACGTGTTCCAGGCCATCGGCAAGGCGGTTGCCAAGATCGCCCAAGACGAACTGGAAGTCCACGCTGAGCTGGACCGGACCGTGCTGACGATCGAGCTGGCCACCGAACGTGGTCGTGCTTCGTTCAACCGTCAGAAGGCCAAGATCAACTCGCTCTTCCACGAGGTGATCGAGAACGAATTCAGCTGGACAGAGAACCTGTTCAGTGAAGGACGCGAGCTGGTGGGTAGCAATGCCGGCATCGTCAAGAAGTGGGTCCTCTACAACGCGAAGGACCCGGTCAAGCTGCTCGAGATTGATACGGACTACAAGTTCCCGTCCGCCGATCCGATGCCACACCTCGCTGATTGGCTCGACATCAGCAAGGTTCAGGCCACCCCGCAAGAGCAAGACAATAACCAATACAAGCTCGGTGTCATCTACCGCGATGACGAACAAACCGAATTCGCGATCGATTTCTGAGGAGCCGCATGCTGTCTGAATCTGAAATAAAGGAACTCGACGAAGAGTTCTACGAGATTGCCGTGTGGCAGTTCAAGGCTCCGTTAGAGGCCGAAGATACCAAAACTGGAGAACGATTCACGATCCCGCCTGGTGGGCAGATTCGAATCGTCGACATCAGGGTCGACTGCGTGTTAGTGCAGTACGAACGTCATCGTGCGTGGGTTGACAAGCAGAAGATGCGTTCTGCACCCATCAATTTCAACTGAGGAGAGAAGAACATGTTCACGGTCTACACGAAAGACAACTGCCCCTTCTGCGATCAAGCCAAGGCGCTGCTGATGCAGCATGGCGAGGCGTTTAGGACGCTGAAGCTGGGTCAAGACATCACACGCGAAGAGCTGCTCGCCAAGATTCCGTCGGCACGCACGATGCCGCAGATTCTCAAGGACGACACCCCGATCGGTGGGTTCGTTGAGCTGAGGAAAATGCTGCTCAACTGAGCAGAGCGCGCACAATACAGGCATTAGCTTGCAAATAAGAACCGCCTTCGGGCGGCTTTCTTTTGCCCGCCCCTGGGACCTTCATAAATAGACGATTCGAACAAGGGCAGAGCAAATGCGCAACAACTTCCGCCAGGGCCTGATCTCGTACCAGAAGGACATCAACGGTGCGCCGCAGTTCCTCTTGGCCTCTCAGACACCGGGCTACGTTCAGCTGAACGTAGCACCGAACCCGACGACCGTCACCTTCGCCCATGGCGGTTCGGATTACCTTGCGACCTTCGCTGAGACCCAGCCAACCGCTTGGGGTCCGCTCGTTGCAGGCCAAGACAACTACCTCTACTGGGACATGGACCAGCTGACCAGCAACGTCAGCACCGGCATCACGACCCTGGAACCGTACATCTCGACCACCGCTCCTGACAGCCCTGCTGATGGTCAGCACTGGTTCGACCGCACGACCAACAAGCTGAAGGTCTGGCAGCAGATCTCGAACCGCTGGATCGAGAAGGTCCGCGTCTTCGCCGGCAAGGTCACAAGCGGCAACGTGAACTCCATCATCCCACGTGGGATTGGTTCACAGGTTGGTCTGACTGAACCTGCGAATCCAGGTTACGTTCTCCTTGACGAGCAGCTCCGCCCTCTGCGCACGTCGACTGGTGAGTTCCTGACCGCTGACACCCCGATCCGCGTTCGCACCACTGTCGGCACCTCTGGCGTTCTGTCGACCGCCCCTCAGGTCTTCGTGCCTGTCCGTGCTGGTGAGAACCTCCCAGCGATGTCGGTCGTCTACTTCTCGGGTGAGGACACCGTCTCGCTCGCATCGTCTGACCCAGCGATCCTGTTCCAGAAGACCCCAGTCGGTATCGTTCAGCAGGCCCTCGCCCAGAACGAGGTCGGCTCGATGACCCAGGCTGGCGAGATCACCTACGACCAGTGGGACTGGTCTGCCTCGATCGGCAAGGCGGTCTACGTCAACTCCCTCGGCCAGCTCACGACCACCCGTCCGAACGGTCTGATCTCGTACCGCGTTGGCTTCGTCAAGAACAAGCGCACGATCATCTTCGCGATCGACGCTGAGACCGAGCCACAGGTCTACACGGCCACTGGCAACGAGCTCATCGTTGCTGGCACGACCCCGATCCAGGCGTCGACCGTCACCAACCAGATCGGTGAGAAGGTCGCCACCATCTCGATCCTCCCAGCCACGAGCACCGCACCAGGTGCCCTGTCGGCCGAGCAGTTCACGCAGATCACCCTGATCGATGGCAAGTTCCAGTTGGTCAACGACGAGCTGCTCATCCTTGAGGAGACGAAGTCGGACGTCGGACACCACCACGTTCCAGCTGAGATTGATGGTCTCCAGGCCCTGCTCGATGCCAAGATGGCAGCGGACAAGAACTTCGACGACCGCTACTCCCTGCTCGGTCACAATCACGACGAACGCTACTCGCTCCTTGGCCACACGCACGTGATGGCTGACGTGTCAGGCCTCCTGCCTGCTCTCGATGCGAAGCTGTCACGCACCGCCGGCAAGCTCTCCTTCGCGGACATCTACGAGACGGTTGACCACACCGGTCCAATCGACCTCGGCACTGGCCAGTCCCTTGTTGACGCCCTGAACTCGAAGGCCTCAGCCACCCACACCCACATCATCGAAGACGTGACGGGGCTGGTCGACGCCCTCAACGAGCGCGCGTACATCAACCACACCCACTCGATCGCTCAGGTGAACGGCCTTCAGCAGGCCCTCGACTCCCTCGCGGCTGACATCGCTGGTGTGCCACGCCCACCGTTCCTGATCTCGGACATCACCGGTCTCCAGGCCGCGCTTGACGGAATCCCACGCCCACCATTCGCGATCGCTGACATCACTGACCTTCAGCTGATGCTTGATGAGCTGCAGAACCAGGGCCCATCGGTCACGAACCTTGACGACCTCGAGGATGTGGATGCACCGTCTCCTGTCGTTGGTGAGGTGCTCTACTTCGGTGGAGACGGCTGGACAACTCACGAGCTGATGAAGGTCCGCGTTCCGAACGGCAACGAGTTTGACGACGTCCTTCCTCTGACCATCGAGTTCCGTGGCATGACCGTCACCGCCAACGGTGAAGACATCGTTGTCGAAGGTGGAGCCGGTGTTTCGTTCCTGCGTGACCTCGAAGACGTCTTCATGGAAGGAACCCCTGGTGATGGCAACGTCCTCGCTTGGAACGTTGACCGCTGGGAACCACATCGCTTCGACCTCGGTGACCTCGGTGACGTTGACCTCTCTGGCAACTACAACGACGGCGACGTGCTCACGTTCGAAGGTGGAACGTGGAAGCCACTCCCAGCTGGTGGTGAAGGTGGCGGCGGTTCAGGCAACGCAGCTGGTCCAGTCGGTGCCGTTCAAATCGGCGATGGCTTCGGTCACTTCGACTTCGTTCCTCCGAACACAGCAGGTCGCGTCCTCACCTCGAATGGCGATCAAGCCCCAACATGGGAAGAGCCTGAGATTGGTGGAACGGTCTCCAGCATCGTCTTCGACACTGGTGAAACCGGCCTGCAGATTTCTGGTGGTGAAGGTGACAACGGCAACTTGATCACGACGGCTGGCACGCTGCTCCTTGGCGGTAAGCTGAGCGTCCTGTACGGTGGTACAGGTGGCACGAGCGTCGCTGAGGCGCAGGCCAACCTCCTGCCAGATCAAGTGAACCACACGGGCGCGGCTCTGACGACCGACGGTGCAGGCAACCTCTCGTGGGTGGTCGCACCGGGTTCTGCCTACACTGCAGGCGTGGGCCTGCAGCTTGACGGCACGGTCTTCAACTCGCGGATCGTCAACACCGCCCGCATCAACGCGCTGCAGATCAGCAACGCTGACGGCACGCTGACCGGTCTTGAATCCCAGGAACCGAACCAGGTTCTCATCTCGACTGGTCCAGACTCGCCGCCAACTTGGTCCTCTGCCTTCGGCACGGTCACGCACATCGGCATCGTCAACAACGCTGATGTCGGCCTGATCATCTCAGGCGGTGACCCAGAACCAGAAGGCAACGCGTCGATCACGACCTCTGGAACCATCAGCCTCGCCGGTGTTCTCAAGAAGGACAACGGCGGAACTGGTGCGACAGGTGAGACGTTCAACGCGACCATCCAAGCTGCGGCATTCCCAAGCTTGGTCGGCACTCAGGGCATGTACCTGAAGTCGAACGGCCCTCCAGTCGGTAACGGCGGTGGAGGCCTGACTTGGGGCGTTCCAGCTGGCGGCGGTACCATCCTCTCTGTCAACGTGACAGGCGGTGAAACAGGTCTTGAATTCGCTGGCGGTCCAGTTACCGAGGTCGGCACCATGACCATGACTGGTGCCCTCAACGTATCTCACGGTGGTACGGGCGTGACGAGCGGCGACGCGCTGTCTGCCCTCATCTCGAGCCGCGCGGTTCCACCACAGAGTGGTGAGGACGGCAAGTTCCTGAAGACGAACGGTGTTGAGACGTCCTGGGCAATTCCTGCTGGTGGCGGCACGGTCATCTCCGTGAACGTCGACGGTGGTGAAACCGGCTTCGGCTTCCAAGGCGGTCCAGTCACCGAGGAGGGCACGTTCACCATGACCGGTGCCCTCAACATCGCGCACGGTGGTACAGGTGTGAACAGCGGTGAGTTGTTCCAGGCCCTGATCCGCGACAAGGCGTTCCCACCAATCGGCGGTCAGGCGAACAAGTTCCTCACCACCAACGGCGTGGATGGAATCTCTTGGGGCGTTCCAGCAGGCGGTGGCACGGTCCAGTCGGTTGATGTCAGCGGTGGCGAAACCGGCCTGCACTTCAGCGGTGGTCCGATCACGACGACTGGTGCGATGACGATGTCGGGTGTCCTCAGCCGCGACGCTGGTGGTACTGGAACTGGTGATGCAGATGCCTTCAAGGAACTCATCATCGACAACGCCTTCCCATCCATGGCGGGCAAGGCAGGCAAGTACCTCCGCACCGACGGCACCGCGACCGAGTGGGACAGCTTCAGCGTCAACGCAATCCAGTCTATCCTTCCAGGAACGACCGGCTTCACGTTCGATGAAGGTCAGACTGACGAGTTGGTCCTCAACGGCACGCTGTCCGTGCTTCACGGCGGTACCGGCAAGACGGCTGCAGTCGATGCGTTCAACAACCTGGCGCCAAGTCAAGCAGGCTTCGCTGGTCGCTTCCTCGGTACCGACGGTGTGGCGGTTGGCTGGATGGTCCCTCCATCGGCAGGCACTGTCACGTCTGTCAACATCACAGGCGGCGAGACAGGCATCACCTTCAGTGGTGGCCCAATCACGAGCTCTGGTTCGTTCAGCTTCGGTGGTGTTCTTGCAACCGCGAACGGCGGCACGGGAACCGCAGATCCAGCTGAGGCGCTGGCGACGTTCCTGCCGAACCAATCCGGTCAAGTCGGCAAGGTTCTCGCAACTGACGGCACCTCGGCTTCTTGGACCTCCATCGCTGCAGGCACGGTCACCTCTGTCCAGGTCGCAACGAACCTTCAAGGTCTCGCCTTCACTGGTGGTCCGGTCACGTCGACTGGAACGATCCTTCTCGGCGGTGTTCTCGGTCTCGCCAACGGCGGTACCGGTGGCACGAATCAAGCTGAGGCGCTGCTCGCAATCCTGCCAACGCAGGGAGCTAACGCCGGCAAGGCACTCGTCACGAACGGCACGACCGCAACGTGGCAGACCGTTTCCTCCACTGGCACGGTCACGTCTGTTGATATCTCGACCGGTTCTACCGGCCTGACAGCGACAGGTGGACCAATCACCAGCTCCGGTTCGATCACGCTGGGTGGCACCCTTGCACCTACGAACGGTGGTACCGGCACGACGACCCTCGCTGCGGCCCTGACGGCCCTGCTTCCATCTCAATCTGGTCAGACTGGCAAGGTGCTCAGCACGAACGGAACGGTCCCATCTTGGATTGCCGGTTCTTCTGGCACGGTCACCTCAGTCGCGATGTCTGGCGGCACGACAGGCCTCACCTTCACGGGTGGACCAATCACTGCCACAGGCACGTTCACCGCAGCGGGCACTCTCGCGATTGCCAACGGCGGTACCGGTGCGGTCAGCGCTACAGCCGCGATCTTGGCCCTGCTTCCTTCTCAGTCTGGTGCCAGCGGTCTGTCGCTCGTCTCGAACGGCACAACTGCTGCGTGGACTCAGACGGGTTACCTCGTGCTTCCACGTACGACGACCTTTGATGCAACCGCCAAGGGCAAGCGAGTTGCGGTCACCGCCGGCTTCACGATCCCTGCTGCGACCTACGCAGCTGGTGATTGCTTCTCGTTCTACAACGACTCGGGTGCAGCCATCACGATCACGCAAGGTTCTGGCCTGACGCTCCGTCAAGACGGCACGGCCAACACCGGCAACCGCACGCTCGCCCAACGTGGCTCTTGCTTCGTCTGGTTCAACTCGGCTTCTGAAGCCATCATCAACGGCAGCATCACGTGAGTGGTTTCCACGGGGCATCGAGCCAGTACAAGTTCGATCCCACCACCGCGGTGGGCGAGCAGACCTTCGCCACAACCGGCGGTGGAACGTTCACGGTACCGGCCAATGTCTACACGATCCACGCAGTGGCGATCGGTGCAGGTGGTGGCGGTCGAGTTCAAAGCGGTGCTGCCCAACCCGGAACTGGTGGCGGTGGCGGTGCCTGTGCGTGGGTGAACAACGTCTCTGTCACACCAGGCCAGCAGCTCACGGTCATGTGCGGAGTGACCGCATCTGGAACCGCGGCTGGCACCACGAACGGCTGTGATTCGTACATCGACGTTGGTGGTGGCAGCTACATCGTGTACGCGCAAGGCGGCTTCTCGATGAATGGTGGCAGCGGAGCTGGAGGTGGCGTCTTCGCTGGTACTGGTGGTGCGGGTGGTGCGATCGGTGGAAACATCGGCGGCGTCTACACGGGCTGCCTTGGTGGCGGTGGTGGCGCAGGCGGTTACTCGGGTGCGGGTGGTCAAGGTGGCGACACCACGAATGTCCTGGCAAATTCTGGTGGTCGCGCTGGAACCGGTGGTGGTGCAGGTGGCGGAGCTGGTCAAACCAACCCTGGATCCGGCCAGAACGGCCAGCTCGGTGCAGGTGGTGGAACTGGACTGTTCGGTACGGGTGCAAACGGCGCTGGCGGTACCGCCACAGCGAACAACGTCTCGCCGTACGGCAATGGCGGTGGCGGTTCAGGTGGCGCGCAAGGCAGCAACTTGAACGGTGGTCTCTACGGCGCAGGTGCCGGTTGTAACGTTGGTAGCGCGAGCGGCCCGTCAGGTGCTCGTGGTGCTGTTCGAATCATCTGGGGCCCTGGCCGCTCCTTTCCTTCAAATGCAGCATGAGTGGTTTCATCGGTTCTACAAGCAACTACGCGCTCCTCACAACCGTCACGGGTGAGCAGCTCTACACGACCGCAGCGGGCACGTTCACCTTCACGGTTCCAGCCAGCGTCTATCAAGTCAACATCGTCTGCATCGGTGCGGGTGGTGGATCCACAGCCGGCCCAAGTACCTCTCAGATCGGTGGTGGTGCAGGTGGCGGGCTTGCGTGGAAGAACAACGTTGCTGTCACGCCAGGCCAGACGATGACGGTCGTCGTAGGCGCGGGATCCAACACGGGTAACGTCCAATCGGGCGCGAATGGCGGAGATTCCTACGTGGACTCGGTCTGCTACGCGACAGGTGGTCAGTGCCCAGCCAACGGTGGTCAAGGCGGCTACAAGTACATCGGTGACGGTGGTGGATCTGGTGGCAACACGGGTCCTGGAACGGCCGGCTACCGTGGCGGCATGGGTGGTGGCGGTGGCGGCGCAGGTGGCTACACGGGCAATGGTGGCACTGGTGGCCTGACAAGCTCCGTCCTTGCGAACGCCGCGGGTTCAGCTGGTGCGGGTGGCGGTGCAGGCGGTGGATCTGGAACCGGCCCTGGCAGGACGGACTCCCTTGGCTGCGGTGGCGGTGTGGGTGTCTACGGCACAGGCGCGAACGGTGCAGGTGGTGACCGTTCAGGAACCACTGGCACCGACTACGGAAACGGTGGCGGTGGATCTGGCGGCGCAACGGTTGGTCCAGCCGTAAGCAACTCGATTTCTGGTCTCTACGGTGCAGGCGCGGGTCAAGCCCGCCTGGACGGTGGTGGCGGATCTGGCGCGGCCGCGCGCGGTGCAGTGCGAATCATCTGGGGTCCTGGACGATCTTTTCCGTCGAACGCCGCGTAAGGTTACAATTTGGTTGTGTACGGGTGATCTAGGTCGGCTTATAATTGACCTATGAAAATGCCGAAGCAACCTGCCAAACCTCGGATTGTCTTCAAGACGAAGGACGGCTCGCTGATCATGGACCGTGAGGCCTATGACATCGAAACGTACATCAAGGACTCCGAGTTCTGCAACTACAGCCTCGGCATCGACGCCCGCCAGAAGGGAGTTCGCATCGTCTCGTCGAGCATTCTCCAGACCGGCATCACCTGCATCGTGGAGTACCTGTGAAAGTTCGTGTTGCTGACAAGCTGATGAACCTCTTCCGGCTGTCGAAGCTGGGCCAGGAAATCGATCCTGATGGGTCGTACTTCATGGACTCCGACGGCAACGTCTACGAGCAGACCTCTGAACGAAACAAACCCCGTCGCGCGAGGAAGCTGCCGCTCTACTGGCCGGCCCTCCACGAGCGTGCGAAGAAGCACGTCGACTGGGACTCTGACACAATGGAGCTGTAATGCGAAACATGAAAATCCACATGACCATGCCGGCCTTCGGCACGCCTGTCAAGTTCTCGATGGTGATCGAGGTCGAAGACCGCATGCGTGAAGAAAAGCACGAGCGGTCGCTCAAGTCCTTCTGCGAGAAGTTCGCTACCGGTCTGGGCGCCTACTTCAAGTACCACGAGTTCGAGCCGACGCCGCAACCCCCGCGTCCCGAGGCGGAACCTGCAGAAGAAGCGGAGCTGACCGACCGCGAAATCGCCATGATGACACTGAGCGCGGTCGAGGGCACTCCGCTGCCGGTGATCGCCGATCAAACCGTGTTCAAGTCGTCGCGTGTCCCGCGCAGTGAGGAGTTCCCGAAGAACCCCAAGCACAACGACACGTGCATCATCGAGCGCGACAACGGCGGTTACCGCTACGCCGACTTCCACCGTTACGACGGTGCCCGCGCGGGCTGGGTCTACGAACGCGCTGCCAAAACCTACGAGTAAGTCATGGGAAGAACCAAGGAAATTCGCTTCTCCTACAACGGTGATGCCATCTCGCCTGCCGCGCTCGCGAAGCTGATCAAGGACAAGCACAAGTACGCCAACGTCGCCCTCAGTGCTGCACTGGTGCAGGCCCGCGTGATGCTGGCCGGCGAGGACTGGTGTCCTGATTACTACTCGCTGCACGATCCTGAAGCGCCTGGCCCCTGGAACATCGTCGTCACCGAGGTGAAGGACGAGCAGACCCAGCGCTGGGAGGAACGTTGCGCCGAATATCAGCGCGGTGAGGCGCTGGCAGCCCGTGGTGCAGCTGGCGATGCCGAAGCAGCGATTGAGTTCTGCAAGGTGTGGCTCACGGGTGCGATGGCGAACCACGCGATGGGCTAACTGTTACACTTTAGATGTGTACAAGAATCGCAGGTTGCTTATAATGACTTCATACCAACCAAACTGAGGAATCTGAAATGAGCATCTTCGCAAAAGCCAAGACCGTCGTCGCAAAGCCCACTGGCAAGGCCAAGTCGGACAAGCAAGAAATCGCGATGGCCGGCATCGCAAACCTCGCCAAGATCAAGGCCCTGATGGTCAGCCTTGAAGCTGCATCCAAGACGATGGAAGCCGAGATCAAGGAAAACGGTTTCGGCCAGTTCCTCGCGATGGAAACCAACGTCCGTCCGGAATCCTTCAAGGGCCTCGACGGTGTCGGTTCGGCTTCGGTCGAAATGCGCAAGCGTTCCACTCTGTCGGCTCTGAACGAAGACGAACAGAAGGTCCTCGCAGACCTCGGCCTGACGACGTTCAAGAACGTCAAGACCGTCGAAATGTACGGCATCAACCCCGCCTACGCGCTGGACGACGAACTGATGGGCAAGGTCTCCAAGGCCCTCGAGAAGATCGTGCCGGACGACTTCATCGTTCTGCAAGCTGAAGTCGCCACGCAAGTCGTGAACGACGAACTGCTCGAAGCTGCCTTCCGCCTTCCGCACGGCTCGGACGAACGCAAGACCGCTCTCTCGCTGTGCACGACGATGGCCCTCAAGCCCCGCCTGTCCGCCGACTACGACATGTCCAAGCTCTCGGCCGATGTCGACGCGATCCTGAACCCGAAGGACGAGTCCGAAAAGGTCGAAAAGCTGGAAGCCGAAGGCGCCAAGCTGGTCGCAGCCGCTGAGCCGGTTGCCAAGGTCCGCAAGCCGCGCGCTGCCAAGGTCGTCGCCGCTTAATCATCAACCTCGCAAAAGGCCTTCGGGCCTTTTGCTGCTGGAGTCCGCATGTTCGAGAAAAAGTACACCCCTCCCACCAACAAGGCCGCGAACCGCATCATTGTCCCGCTGCTGATGTGGGGCGGCGGCATCGTGATCGTGGTTGGAACCATCGTTGGTCTGATCGTGTGGGGCAGCATGAAAGTGTTCGGTGGCTGACTTCCCGTTCAGCCCGAAGTCGCTGTACGCGACCGCGAACCAGCCGTCCTACGAACGGAAGATTCGGGCTGCGCATGCAGAAGGCCTCAGGACCCTTCCTATCGAGTACGACATGAAGCTACTAGCCCATGCGATCAAGGGCCGCCTGCGCGACCATGGCTTCACGGTGAGCAACCGGCTGCGGTCCCGGATCGAGGTCGACGGGAAGAAGATTTTCATCTTCGACGTGTCGTGGTAATGTAACAGTCCTAGAAGTAGTGTACGTCTGATCCAACCTGCGTTATAATTGCTTATCGCAAGTTAACAAGGAAGCTCGATGAACCACCTCGCAAACATGAACGCTGTCACGGAACTCGACTACTCGAACATCGACGACGCGTACGGCGCGATCGGCGTGTTCAACGAACTGGGTTTCGACGTCAGCGCTCCCGTGACCCGTGACGGCATCTCCTACACCATCTGCGTTTACCGTGACTGACATTCTCCTCATCTCAATCATCGTCGTGTTCGTCACGTCGGTGCTTGTGGTGCCTCTTGTGTTTCGTGACAAGGCGCCGAACAACTTCTATGCCGCGGGAGTGGTGCTCCTCAGCGTCATGATCCTCCTGGTGATCGCCACGCTCAGCGTGATCTTCTACAAGGCCTTCGCATGAACAACAACTTTCAAGCCCTCGCCGAGCAGTTCGCCAACGACCACGAGGGCGAGGCCCTGGGCGGTGACATCCTCGATGATGAAATCCGCATGTTCATCTCGCGCTACGCCAGCAACGTCGATCCCGCGTGGGAATCCGAGCTGTTCGAGGTGATCCAAGACCACTGGTATGAAGTCAGCTGAAAACACGCGGCTCATCCACTACGTGGAGCTGCTGCTCCACGCGCCGTTCCCTGTCACGGAACACCAGCAACTCCAGACCGGGGAATCGCGGGCCGACGCCATCAAGCGCCTGGTTCGCATCCACGGTTCCGAGCTCACGGCCCTGGTCTTCTACGACAAGGTCGAGCTCCTCACGGCCGGCTTGACGTTCATCAGCGTCGAGCAGGTCAACGTCTCTCAACCCGTCCGTTTCTGCTGAAGGAATTTCACCATGAATGTTGCCCTCAACCCCGCGTTCATCGCGGGACAAATCGTGGACTACGCCACCTTCACCGGCAAGAAGAGCCCGGTCGAAAGCGTCAAGTGCACCGGACGTTCCGGCAACCTCGAGGAAATTCCCGAGGACGAGGAAGTTTCCGGTCCCACCCTCTGTGCCGTGCGCACCGAGAGCGGCCTTGAGCTCGTGACCAAGGAAGACGTCATCCTGCTGGGTGATGAAGGTGCTGTCGTAGTCTTGACCAAGGCTGCCGCAGAACTCATGTATGAACCCCTTTAACTTCACGAACCAGACCACCGAACAGCTCGAGAAGCTGACCACCCGCCACTTGATGGCGATCAAGAAGCGCTGCCGCGTTTTCTACTTCACATGCGATTGCGGCTTTTGCTACGGCGAAGAGTACGCGACACCTGAGGAACGCGCGCTGAACCTGGAAGTTCGACGCCTTCACTGGAGGGTGAAGCAAATCTTGATCACCCGTCCCGCGCCCTTGACTCCTTGGGAATCGCGTTTGAAAACAACGCGCAAAAAGCCCAACGAAAAGAAGAGAATGATGTACAGGCGCTAGAACCTGGAGTATAATGCATCATGCAAAACGAACTGATCACCGTCGAAAAAGTCGCCAACAAGCCGGTTTGGAAAGTCAAGCTGGCCAAGAAGGTCGTCGGAGAAATCCGCTTCCTGATCGGCTCGGCGACCAACGAGCTGCCCTCGTACCACCAGTACTTCCCCAAGGGCTCGGCAACCGGCGGTGACAAGTTCGTTTCTCTCAACGACTGCATCAAGAGCCTCGCATGAACCCGGACCTCCTCAACGCCTGGGACGACCTCAACTGCGCGATCAAGAACCTGGAGGTCGCCACGCTGGTCAATCTCCAGGTCCGCGTTTCGCAGCTGATGGAAGCCCGAACCAAGTTCGACAAGATGTTCATGGATCACGCTGTGAAGGCGGTGAAGCATGCGAGCACGTAACCCAGTCGCTGGCCTGCGGCAGAAGCTTCGCGTGAAGCTGAAGCAGCTGGGCGTCAAGGGCAAGTTCACGACAGACCTGCACCGCAGTCTCGGCGGCGTGGCGGGCCTGACTCTCGTGGTCACGCTCGAGGAGTACCAGCTGCTCCCTCACCAGGCCCAGTTCGAGGGCTATCCCGTCCGCATCCAAATGCCGCACAAGTGGCAGGCGATCATCGCTGCGTATGGTGAGGGTCGTGCGATCCAGCACCGCTGCATGGCGAACGACCACCACGCGCCCAACGAGTGGTACCAGTGGGAAGACGCTGACCTCACTCACATCGACAACAGCTACTTCGAGTGGCGTATCAAGGAAACCCAATGATCGCAGACATCATCATCGCCTTCGCCCTCTACCTGATCCGTGAGGCCCTCGTCCAGCTGTGGCCCCCGATCGGCAGCACCGGCGTTCGCGCCTGGGTCATCAACGCCATCAACGTTGTGATCGTGATCGTCGCCGCAATGGCTATCGTTGACGCGGTGTTCCGTTGATCAACCGCTTCCTCCGCTGGTGGACCAGCAAGAGCGCGTGGGACGTCTACGACATCCGCGCGTTCTATGTCTTGGAAGCCGAGGTGGTCGAAAGTCCGTTCGGCTGGGGTTACTACTGCGTGAAGGTTCGCATGGCTGACTCCACGCCGTCCTCGGGAATGTCGAGGTACGACGATCCCGACTACGACTACTTCATCAAGGCCTCGTACAAGGGTGAGGCCCACATGACCCTCGACGTCGCGAACAAGGCCCAAAAGATTTTGCTGAAGAAGCGCAGCTTCGCGCACAGCGACCTCTAACCTGTGTTATAATCTACCCATGGATTACACAGACTTTCAATACCTCTGGCCTCCACGTCCTGAGACCAAGATTGCGAAGCCGATGCTCGGCTTCTACCAAGGTCGTAAGTTCATGGCCCAGAAAAAGAAGAACGGCACCTGCACCGTGATCTTCGCGAAGGGCGACCAGGTCATCTTCAAGACCCGCCATGGCGACGAGAACAACGGAGACCACAAGCTGTGGACCCCGCAAGAAGACCACATCAAGTTCTTTCAAGGTTCCGAGAAGTGGCAGGTCTACGTGGCTGAGCTGCTCCACTCGAAGGTCACCGGCGGCCCGAAGCACCAGCTCTACATCTTCGACCAGCTCGTTCGCGATGGCGTGCAGCTCATCGATGAAACGTTTGGCGAACGTCAGGCCTCCCTCCACGCCCGCTTCGCAGGTGGAAAGCCGGAAGGCGACCAGTACCGAATCGCAGATCGCATCTGCCTCGCGAAGAACTTCACGACCGGCTTCAAGGAGCTGTTCGACAACCTCGGCAAGGAAGACGAAGGTCTCGTGCTGAAGGACCCGAACGCGAAGCTCAAGGCCTGCCTCAAGCACGACTCGAACAAGTCGTGGCAGGTCAAGTGCCGCATCCCTCACACCAACTACAGCTTCTGACCATGCGCGCACTCGTCATCAAGGAAACCATCGACACGATGTTCCGCCACCCGGGCTTTGACTCAGGCCGGTACGAAATCGTTCTCACGTACATGTCGACGCTGGTCGGTCCGGTATACAACCGAAGGAAGACCGCGCCGAACGACTTCATGGATGCGTTCCCGTGGGACGAGCTCACTGACGCGCAGGTCATGGAGGTCCTCTGCCTGACCATGCGCCGCTTCGCCATTCAACGATAAGGACCTACGATGTCAAATCTCTGGATTCACGGTTCCTGCCCGCAGTTCGACATCAGCGATGAGCTCCTCGCCGAGCGCATGAAGCTGTACCGCCCGATCTATCTCAACGAGAAGGGCTGCCCGTTCTACATGGTCGTGCCCGAGCGGCCGCGGAACACCGCGTACATGTGGGACCCCAAGGAACTGAAGCCGATCCTGGAATGGCGCGAGGTCGCCCGCTTCGAGACGCACCACCGCTGCGGCTACATCGGGCTGTTCAAGCCGTCCATCGACGAGGTCCTGGCCCAGATTCCCGTGCACCTCCTCGATGGGTTCAACGCCTTCACCACCCTGAAGGGCGACTGCGTCGCGTGCTACAACGAAGGCGATGGCCACCGCTCGATCACGGTTCTCTACTCCGCCCCGGTCCTTGACGAGGACCAGATGCCCTACGACGAAGACATCGGCGCCTACCTGCGTCGCACACGACCATGAACATCCTCGATCTGATCATCGCGCACCCGTTCGCCTCGTTGCTCGCGGTTGCAATCCCGATCCGCATCTACATGCGTGACTTCAAACGCGCCAAGCACGTGGCCGCGAAGAAGTCCGGCTGGGATGGCATCGATCGCCGCGGACCGAACCGCGCCCGCAACGTCTTCCGCCCGAAGTTCGGTGAACGCTTCGCGTCGGTGGTGGAACGCAAGAAGACAGGAACCCACGAATGAACTTCTTTCTCACCGCAGGTGGCACCTGGGAACGCTTCTGCCTGCCGCCCGAGGTCTCGCGTCTCCCGGTCGCTGGCGAAACGCTCGTCGTCACGGAACCGTTCCACACCCTCGCTGGCCACGGTTACGCCGTGGGCGACGAGCTGTTCCTGATCAGCCGCACCGAAGACGCGCCGCATGGCATCAAGTGCACGCTTGGCAACTGGGTGGTCGGCGACAAGTTCTTCACGTCGGTCTGGTCCAACATCGAGCTCTCCATCAGTCGTGGCATGCTCAAGATCAAGGAGCCCGAAAATGAAGCACGTTGAACTCTCGCAGCGCGAGGTCACCGAAGACGACTTCCGCCAGCCGCAGTTCCGCGGCGCCAAGGCCGAGGAATACGAGTTCGACTCCACTGGTGAGGTCGTCCGCAAGGACCGCTTCAAGACGGCGATGTTCCACATCGCCGAAGAAGTCGGCCTGAACATCCGTGGCGGTTGGAACTGCAACCAGGTCATGCACGCGGTGGACGAGATCATTGGCGTCTTCCGCAAGATGTGCAACGAGGGTGCCACGGCACAGGACATCATCAACGCGCGTGCCGAGCTGAAGATTCTCGGTGTCAGCGACAGCTTCTGGGTGGTGGAAGAATGAGCATCACCTGGACCGCCCTGATCTTCGTGTTCCTGCTGGTCGTCTTCACGGTCGCGTTGATCGTGAAGAAGTACTGGCCTCGAGACGAGAACGGCGAGATGATCGATCCTGACGAGATCAAGGCGTTCATGAACAAGTTCCCTGAGCCGCCGAAGCGGTCCAGCATGAACACGGTCATCGTCTTCCTGGCCACGATCACGCTCATTGCCCTCGCGTTGTCGCACAAGTCCAATGCCGGTAGCTCCAACCCGCTCGAGTGAGCTTCGAGGCCGCATTCTCGCGGTAATCCAGGAACGGAAGGACTTCTGGCAGAAGCGCCTCGACAGGGCGCTCGCTGCGAGGAACGAACAGTTCTGGGTCGACTACTTCATCGACAAGCTGCAGGAGCTCAACCAACTCGAAGCAGACGTCAAGGTTCACATTTGAGTTAAAATGGCTCCATGAAGCCAGTGCTCAAGATCAACCCGGACAGAATCGACCTCGACGAGGCGTACATGCAGATGGCGGAGATTTGGGCCAAGCGGTCCAAAGCCAACCGCCTTCAGGTCGGTGCGCTCATCGTTCATGGCGACAAGATCATCTCTGACGGCTACAACGGCATGCCAGCTGGCATGCAGGGCCAGGACGAGGTGTGTGAGGAGTACGTGATGCCTGACGACTATGATGGTCGTGACGGCATCGGTGGACCTCCTGATCCCGAGATTCGGACGAAGCAGATGGTTCTCCACGCCGAGGCCAACGCGATCCTGAAGCTGGCCCGCGACGGCTCGCTCGGAGCCGAAGGCGCGACCCTCTATGTCACGTACTCCCCCTGTCCAGAATGCGCAAAGCTGATTCGTCAGGCGCGTATCGCCCGTGTCGTCTTCCGCAAGCACTACCGTCTGCCACAGGGTGTGGAGATGCTGCAGAAACTGGGGGTTGAGTGCGATCAGCTGAAAACGCCCGGCACTCACGGCGAGGTCGAGGTGGCGGACCCTGACGAAGGTACGCCGCCGTTCCTGCAGAAGTTGTGGCCGTCTGAGGCCCTTGCAAACGTTCTTTTTGGCGAGCCGTTTGGCCAGCCGATCACCCGCATGGAGTGCACGAAGCAGGTGTGGGAATACATCAAGGCGTACCAGTTGCAGGATAGCGTACAGAAGCGAATCATCAATTGCGACGACGCCCTCTTCGAGGTCTTCGGAAAGTGGAAGGTCGACATCTTCGAGCTGACAGCGCTGATTGGCAAGCACCTGTTCACAGACGAGTCTGTTACACCGAAGAAAAAGCCCGATAAGCGAAAGGTGTGATATAATCACTTATGCCTGAATTCGTCGACTCCAGCACCTTTGACTTCCTAGCGAAGTCGACCGTGCTCCGCCGCCATGGTCACAGTCGCGTGTTCTTCGACCCGACCGATCCTCAGCACATTGCTTCCATGAAGCACTACATGAAGACCGGAAACTGGCTCCAGCAGTTCTATCCCGAGGACCCCTTCATCGAGGTGCCGATGACGGTCTTCCGAAAATACATCGGTCACATGCTGGATGTCGACGTGACGACTCAGCAGAGGATCGAGGCGAAAAACCTCGCCGAGCAGATCGCTGAATTCGCAGTGGCACAGGAGGCCGAACTTGCGCTCTCTCAAAAACCAGCTCGAAAACCGCCAACTAAGGTTTGACGGTGTTTCCGAGATCAAGCCAGACGAGCTGGCTCGGTTCATTCTCCTAGGCGTTCCTGCCTCGAAGCTTCGCGTGAGCGAGAGCACCGAGGAGGTGGAGGCCTTCAACATCCAGGTCCCTGAAGAGGACCGCATCGGCACCGTCCATGAGGACCCAGTCGTTCTTGACATGGACTGGCAGTTGCCCGAACCCTACAAGTCCTTAAACCTTCGGCGGCACTTCGGCGAGGTCTTCGCTGAGCAGATGCCAGAGCTCTCCTACCCGTTCCCCGAGTTTAACGAGGCGATCGATCGCTGCCTCGCTGAGCTGAAGGAGGTAGAGAACCGCGGGATGGTCGAGTTCATGCGAACCGTGATCTACATCATGGACGAGCTGAAGCGGAACGACATCGTTTGGGGAGTCGGCCGTGGCTCCTCATGTGCGTCGTACCTCCTGTTTCTCATTGGTCTTCATGTCGTTGATTGTGTTATGATGGACGTACCAATGACGGAGTTCTTCCATGACTGACAAAATCCTCAAGGACCAGGTCGTTCTCGAGCTGGACGTGCCGAACGCGAACAACCGCGTGTATCCGACCGCGGTCGGTAATGCGATGGTCGAGCAGTTCAAGAAGCGAAGCCACTCAGGTAACTCTGTACTTGGTGAGCTCGGCTACCCGACCGAGAACTTCGGCTCGATCGACCTGAACCGGGTCAGCCACCACATCACGGACCTCCGCGTGGAGGACGGCAAGCTGCTGGCCAACGTCACGATCCTTGAAACCCCGATGGGGAAGCTGGTCAATGACGCGATCCTGTCGACATGCAAGTTCCGTCCTCGTGGGTTCGGCACGGTCAGCCCGCGCGACGACGGCACCTTCGAGCTCTCCGATTACAGCCTGGTCACGATCGACCTGGTGGACAACGCGGCATGACCATCTGGAAAGCCATCGCGCGGCTGATCGAGAAGCTGACGGACATGATCCCAACCAAGTGCAAGCACGCTTGGAAGGACTACCAGATCGTCGAGCACACCTACGATGGTAAGCCGATCGGCAAGTCCATGACCCAGCGGTGCGCGCAGTGTCAGCAGTTCCGGCAGCTCAAGATTTTCTGATCTCGAAATAAATACCTGACTTGTCTCCGCGAAGTTGGGCGGGCCCGTATAAATACGGTGTGCGATAGCCGCACGCATCTCCGGAGACCATCAATGGGACAAATGATCCGCAGCGCCAAAGGTGAGCTCGTAGACTTCGAGCTCCTGGCGATCAAGCAACAGCTCGCATCGGCACCGAAGCCGAAGGCAGTCGAGCAGCGCCAAAAGGCGATTGACGAGAAGGACGGTGTCAAGACCGTTGTCCGACCGGACCTTGACTTCTCGATCGACGCAGCGGCCGCGACTGGCAAGGCCAAGCAGCTCGCCCGCAAGTAACTCCAACCCAACCTGCATACTCATATGAAACTTCTGCCCCTCAAGAACAACGTCCTGTTCCGCTTTCTCGATGAGACTGGTGGGGCGAAGGGACGGTTCACGGACCGCACCACGAAGAGTGGTATCGTCCTCCCAACCCTCGACAGCGCCCAGAAGACCCCTCGCTGGGGTCAGGTCGTGGCAGCAGGTCCGGATGCTCAAGTCGTCGAAGGCGACTACATCTTGATCGAGGCACTGATGTGGTCGTACGGCGTGTCCGTCGGCGAAGGTGATGAGAAGGAAAAGTTTTGGAAAACGGACGACTCCAAGATCTTGATGGTCGCGGAGGACTACGACGAAACCACAAGGACCTCCTTCTAATGCATCACCACTTCCTGACACTCTCTGACGAGGAGAAGTACGACTACGTCTTCGCCGCGCTGAAGCGCAACAACCCGACCATCTGCTTTGGCGAACGCCTTCGCGGGCCATCTGACATCGTGTGGCAGGGCAGGCTCATTGACCTCAAGCCAGAGCTCCCGGACGGAGCTGTCTCCATCACGTTTGATCAGACCCCAAAGCACGTTCCTGTTCTCTGCGAGTCTGTGACCGTGAAGAGCCACAAGATCATGGTGAAGGACCTGAATTCCTGCGTGATGAAGGACAAGGAAGGCCACTACCTCTACCCATGGGGCGTCATGATGCCGCATGAGAAGTGGCTGGTCGAGCAGAACCCAGGCGACAAGGTTTGGGTGCAGGACTCGGAATTCGCTCCCATGGAAATCACCTTGACCGACAAGATGTTTGATGATCACATGTACGTGATCGCCCGTTTCGCAATCTCTGACAAGTAATGTTCTTCATCCTCCTGACCTTCGCCGCTGCGCTGGCGATCGAAGGCCTTGGCTCCCTCGTTTCGGTGATCGGCATCTCGGCCCTCTTTGGTGCCAACCCGATCATCATCGCGCTGGCCATCGCCCTCGACGTCGGCAAGATCGTGGTTGTTTCGCTCCTCTACACCTACTGGAAGAGGATGCCGATTCTCATGCGGTCGTACGCGTTCATCGCCGCGGCCGTGACCATGACGATCACGTCGGCTGGCGCCGCAGGCTACCTGTCAGGAGAGTTCCAGAAGGCCATCATCGGCACGAAGGAAGGTGAGCTCAAGGTCTCGGTGCTGAAGGAACAGCAGGCGAAGTACCAGGAACGGAAGAAGCAGATCGACGACCAGGTTGCGAACCTCCCAACCAAGACGACCGTCACGCAGCGGCTGCGCCTGATGAATGGCTTCAAGGCAGAGCAGAAGGCCCTCGACGACAAGATCGCGGCGATCGACAAGGACCTGCCTGACATGCAGATCAAGCAGATCGGCACCGAGGCGAAGGCCGGTCCGATCCTCTACGTCGCGAAGGCGTTCGACGTTCCTGTCGAGCAGGCCGTGAAGTGGGTCATCCTCTTGATCATCTTCGTGTTCGACCCGCTCGCCGTCTTCTTGATCATCGCAGGCAACTTCCTCTGGGCGAAGCGGAAGGAAGGTCAGCCGCCTGGTCCTCGCATCGTGAATCTCGAGGACCTCGAACCGTCTGGCCCACCTGTGCCGAACCCGATGTTCTTCGCTGCAGCCTCGATGATAAACAAGATCACCGGCAAGCGGAAGCGCGAGGAGTACATGCTCCACGACACAGTCGACCTCGCTGAAGATGAGCCGATGATCGTGGAACTGAAGCCGACACCTGCTCCTGAGCCAGCGTACGACCCAAAGAAGCCAATCGAACTGGACCCTGCGGCGATCGAGGAGTGGCTGAACGGCACGAAGCCACCTGAAGAACCGATCATCACGACGAGCTGGCTAGACCATGACGTCACCGCTCCAGAACCTGAGCCAGAACCTGAGCCATCGCCACCAGAGCCGGTGCCCATCACCGTTCCTGTGATCGAGACGCAGCTTCCTGAGCCGGCTCCTGAGGAGCAGGTCGGTGGTCTTCTCCGTCCCATCAACGTCGAGCCACCTCGTGAGGAGATTACCCGCTCCTCCCTGTCGGCCGCGCCTGACGATCCTGACACCCTCATTGACGCACGCAACCAGGGCGGCTTCCGTCGGTCCAGCCGAATCGTAACCACGCCTCACAAAAAGTGATAGAATACCACCATGTGTGGTGACCTATTGGAGTGAGACATGGAACGTTTTATCGTCAGTCAAGAAGTCACGGCCCAATCGGGCCCTCTGACCATCCTGTTCAACGAGGGTCACAAGTTCAAGGTCCTCGAGGTCCTTGACAACGGCCTGTACAAGCTCGATCCCCGCTTCGACAACGGCGTCTGCGTCGCTCGGCCCTGCTTTGCCGCGCATGACGAGCTGGTCGCTTTGCCGATCGTCGTGATGACGACCATGACCGGTTTCTTCGCCGGGTTGTCCATGCCGAGCATGCCAGAGATTCCCTCGTGGGTTGCTGACGGAGTTGATCTGGCTATCACGGTCGCCACAAGCCTCCCCAGCCACGCCCAGAACGCAGCTTCCGCCGTTGTTTCAAGCGCCGGCGATGCGGTATCCTCCGTTTCGGATGCAATCGGGTCATGCGCGGGCGCCGTGGGTGATACAATTTCTTCTAGCGCAGATGTTGCGGGTGACATCCTCAGTGGATGTGGCGACGCTGCAGGCGACATCATCTCAGGAATCGCAGACGGCCTATGAAGCAAATTTGGGTTCACAAGTACCGACCGAAGCACGTGGCAGACGTGATCGTTGCCAACGAGCGCGATCGCTTCAAGTTCAACCACTACGCCTCCGAGGGCGAGTTCCCTGACCTCATGTTCTACGGCGGTCCCGGCACCGGCAAGAGCTCGATGGCGAAGGCCCTCATCCGCGACTGCGGCATCGACAAGACCGACGTCATCAAGGTGAACTGCTCGGCCGACAAGATCGACGCGATGCGGGACAAGGTCACGAACTTCGCCCGCACCATGTCGATGGGCAAACACAAGGTCGTGCGCCTCGAGGAATTCGACAACATCGGCTACGACGCGCAGGCCCTGCTCCGAGACCTGATCGAGGAGACCACCAGTTCCTGCCGCTGGATCGCCACGTGCAACCACCCGAACAAGATCCAGATCGAGGTTCGCTCCCGCTTCCAGGAGTACCAGTTCGTTGCGCCATCGCGTGACGAGGTGATGCTGAAGTCGGCTGAAATCCTGACCGCTGAGAACATCGACTTCGACCTCGATGACCTCGAGAAGGTGGTCGCAGCTGGCTACCCCGACTTCCGCAAGATCATCCACCTCATGGAGTCGAACTCCATCGGTGGCAAGCTCATCATCGACGGTGGCGGTGCGGCCCATGATTGGAAGCTGGAGCTCCTCCCACTGCTGGAGAAGAGCGACCTTCGTGCAGCTCGCAAGCTCGTGTGTGAGAGCGCGACCCAGAACGAGCTCATCTCGGTCTACCGCTTCCTGTACGACAACATCCATCGCTGCAAGAAGATCAAGGACCAAGACCAGGCCATCGTCCAGATCGCGCAGTACCAATACCAACACGGCTTCGTGTACGACGGTGAGCTGCAGATCGCGGCGCTCATGATCGAGCTGGCCGCCCTCACATGACGGTCATTCGGTCCCGAAGGAGGACGCCGCAGGTGGGCGACCACGTGAGGATCACCACGCCGCCCTTCAACGACGGCCGCTCAGGTGTCATAACCGACATCGACTCGTTTGACCGTGCCTCTGTGGACTACGACGAGAAGGACCGCCCACTGCTGCACGGCACCTGGTCGCTCGACAGCCTGGAAGTGATTCCGTGAATGAAGCTGAAGTGTCGGCTAGGTTACCACGTCTGGACCCCATGGTGTAGGCCATTCCAGAAGCGGTACCATTCACCATGGTTCCAGCGGCACCACTGCATTCACTGCAACAAGATCGAGGAGAAGCAACTTGACGACAATCTATCCGTACCCATGGCCCATCGGAACCTGCCACTTCCGTGACCTTCCACTCGGCATTCAGACCTCGCTGCTGAAGCACGTCGTGAACGACTCTGTTGTGCTTGACTCCGATCTGGTCGTTCACCGCACACCAACCGAGGGCGCGTACATCAGCTTCGCCGGCTGGAAGGTGCGTGTCGTCGTTGAGCAGACGAGCCCCACTACCTGGGTCGTTCGCATCGCGCAATGACGAACCTCATGTTCACCGTCTTCACGGCGGTGCCCATCTTCGTTCTCTGCGGCATCGTGCTGTGGGCAAACACGTGGGACCTCCGCAACCGCTACTGGGGAGCGGTCATCTACTCGGTGATGGTCGTGGCTGGAATCTCCAGTTTCATGGCCTCCATCATGCTTTTGGTGCAGGCGCGAACGTGAAGCTTGATAAAATCAGTCTAGACAAACCCAATCGGATGCTGCGCATCGGGTTTGGAAAGAACAACGGTCGGTGGTTCTTCCGCATCGACCTATGGACAACGGGCTGGAGGATTACGCGTGGCGTTTGATCTGTTTGAGGCACTTGGGAAAATCTCTGATGGCGACCATCAGTGGTACGACCGCCTGAGCGAGGCTGACAAGAAGACCGCATCACCGTACGTTCTCGGCCGGTGGTTGACAGGAACGTCAGATCAGGCCCAACTGATCCGTCTAAATACCTTCGTCAACCCGTACGTCTTCTCCCTTGGACAGGACAAGGCGCTTCTCTTCAAGTTGATGGCAGCTGCCTGCACCGGCAAGACTCACCGCTACCAGTGGTTGAAGGCGCCAGGTGCCAAGAAGGCGACGAAGCTTCGACTTGAAGTGATCATGCAGTACTACGACATGTCCACTCATGGAGCCACGTTGTACGTGGACACCATTTCTGGTGAGGACATCCTTGAGATGGCCGAGTCCTTGGGATGGGAAAAGGAAGAGCTGACGAAGCTCAAGAAAGAGGTAGGAGATGGATCGGGAAGTACTGAAAAGCCTGGCAGCCGGAAGACGAAACCCAAGTGAGCCTGTCGCGGCGCCGAAGGTCCGCGTCTCCTGGAACTGCGAGTACTGCAGCCACGACTTCGTTCACGAGCGGACGTTCATGAACCACCGGTGTCGTGGTCGTGAGCGCCTCGACGAGCTGCAAAGCCCGGTCGGTCAAGCCGCGTACGCGTACTACTCGGAGTGGATGAAGCTGAACAAGCGGTCCGTGCCGGTGATCGACACGTTCGCGGCCTCCTCCCTCTACACGACCTTCATCAAGTTTGCCAGGCACGTGGTGCGTGTGCGGCTGCCGAACCCGAGTGGGTTCATCCGCGCGATGGTCCAGAACGGGAACGTCCAGCCCTCGCTGTGGTGCCGTGACAACGTCTACGCGATGTACCTCCAAGGCTACGACGCGGTCGTTACTCCGACCCAGCAGTTCATCACCTCCCTCGACGAGGTGATGGCGTTGTCGGTGGAGTACAAGTGCGAGCCGAAGGCGGTGTTCAAGCACATCGGTGTCGATGGCATTCTCGACCTCGTGCAGAAGCGAAAGCTCTCTCCATGGTTCCTGATCGCGTGCAACTCGTTCCGGACGTGGATGACGACCAGTGGTGATGATGACTCGATGCGGCTCGAGGATGCGATCCAGGTGGGAGCGATGCTGGCTCGTGTCTCGAAGAGCGAGGCGCTGCGCGAGCTGCTGACTGAGTTCTCGAAGGCGTCGAAGGAGCTTGGTCTTTGACCGAGAGGAAGCTCTTCGAGACCATGGACCCCGTGACAGCGGCGTTCTACTCACGCGTCTTCAACACCGCGGTGCTGAACATCCATGCGGTCCGCTACGGCTACTTCGACATCCTGATTAGCGAGAGCGACGACCCGAACATCATGATAAGATGGCGTCAAGCGGTGCCGGAAATCGTGCGCCTCATACAAGTGAAGCAAAATGGACGTTGACATCGACTGCGACCCCAAGTTCAAGCCGAACACGATCTTCCCATCGTGGGTGAGGGCGTCGATCCTCAAAGACGAGAAGCTGACTGCGCACCCGTGTGGTGTGTACCCGCAGAAGATGGCGCTGGATCCGGTCACCAAGCTGGCCGCGATCCCGTACGACCAAGCAGAGGACCTTGGCTACCTCAAGGTCGACTTCCTCCACCTCTCGGTCTACCAGCACTTCAAGACACGGAAGGAAATCGACGACCTGCTATGCAAGGTTCCCGACTGGTCCCTCCTCCAGCTACCGTCCGCCCAAGTGAAGCTCTTCCAACTGGCGAAGCACGGTGAGCTGCTGAGCGACCTCAAGCCGCAGTCGGCAATGGAGGTGGCGGACGTGATGGCCCTCATCCGTCCAGGCAAGCGGAACTACGTTGGCCTCTACAAGAAGGAACGCGAGGCCGCTCGGAAGATCCTCTACGCCCAAGACGAGAGCGGCTACTCCTTCAAGAAGTCGCACGCCCTGGCGTACGCGTATGTCGTGGTGTTACAACTTCACTTGCTTGAACAAGGCAGGTTGTAGTATAATGGACACATGAAAACCATCACCACCCACGTTGTCGTTGCCACCACAGGCGAGTATGAAGAGCGCTCGGAGACGATGCTCCGTGGTTATTCCACGAACGAGCGTGCCGCTCACGCCATCTGGGTGCACGAGGAAGAAGATCGCCGCAAGGCCGAGGTCTACGAAAAGTATCGCGAGCTGTATTCCCCGCTTGAACAGCGGTTGGAATACCCGATGATCAAAACCAAGGTCGACAAGCCGAAGCAGCCGCACGGCGTGAAGAAGGTCAACTGGCCGCCCGAGTACTGGGAACGCCTGCGAGCCTACGAGGTCGCATTGGAAGAAGCCCTGGAGGTCTACCACGCCGCCTGCGAGGTGTACGAGAAGGCGCAAGCTGAAGCAAAGCAGGTGGTGTTGAACCTGATTGGCGTGACTGAAGAAGAGCGTGCGTGGTTCACGAACCCCACCAACTACGCCAGCTGGGAAACGCCCCGTTACTCCATCGAACTTCTGGACATCGAAATCGAATGATCATCTTCATCGTCACGGGAAACGAGGGCTCGTACGACTCGTACACCGAGTGGAACGACCTGGCCTTCGTTGATCGCGAGAAGGCGAAAGCCCGCATCAAGGAACTCGAGGGACATCAGGCCCGCTACAACCAGCTGATCGTTCACGCGTGGGAAGGGTTCCGCGAGTGGTCCAAAGCAAATCCGCACCCTGCAGGCGAGGCCGCTCGTCCCTTCGAGAAGGGTGCGACGCCGCAAGAGATGTCCGAAATCTCGAAGCACAACCAGGAAGTGAGCTTCCGAAACAACGAGCTGCGTGCCGCTTGGGGTGTGGGTGCGGAAGTGGCCTCACGACAGATCGTGCGTGACCTCGGTGCGACCGAGCAAGAGGTTGAGTTTTTCGTGCACCCCGTGTACTCGCGCAGCAAGCGTGAGTCATCGTGGGAGGTTGAGGAAATTGAACTTGTGGAGTGAGTGTGTGATATAATGGGCGCATGAAGCCCAATCTCACCAACCTCCGCGTACTGTTTGAGCTGGACTACGGCTCGAAGCTCTACGGCACGAACACGCCGACCTCGGACACCGACCGCAAGGTCATCTACATCCCTCGTCTGGAAGATGTCCTGCTCGGCTACAAGCACGACATCTTCAAGCTGCGCTTCGACGCGAATGGTGAGAAGATCGGCGTGAACGACCCGATGCCCGACAACGGCGTCGAGACTGAGTACATTCCTCTCGCCACCTTCGCACGCGACTTCGTGTGTGGCCAGACCTACGCGGTTGAGCTCGCGTACGGCTACTCGCAGAAGGGAGTTCCTGGCGAGGCGATGGACTTCGTGAATGGCCTCTTGCAATTCAAGAACTCGGACGTCTACTCGATGACCGGCTTCGCGGCGAAGCAGACGATGGACTACGTTCACCGCGGTGATCGCATGAATCGCGTGCAAGCCATCCTCGACGTGATCAAGGACCTGCACGACACCTACAAGCTGTCGAAGACCGCATCACCTCCGCGTCTTGACACGGTCTGGGGTGACGTTCAAGGCTGGACGATGTTTGACATCGTCGTCGACAAGACGGGTCTGCCGGCTGGAACGACCGAGAACAACAACAAGATCATCCGCACGCTTGAGATGAACGGCCGCTCGTACCTCGAGACAACCCGTCTGGATCACCTGATCGGTCTACTCGAGAAGAAGGTCGAGGAGTATGGTGAACGGACAGTGGAGGCCTCGAAGAAGGGCATCGACTGGAAGTCACTGAGCCACGCGGTTCGTGTCTACCGTCAGGCGATCGAGCTGTGCCGGACTGGCAACGTCGTGTTCCCACGTCCTGATCGCGTGGAACTTCTGAGCATCAAGAAGGGCGAGATGCCGATGGAGGACGTCAAGGCGATGCTGATCGACCTTGACGCCGAGGTCATGAGGGACATCGAGCACTCCTACCTCCCGAAGCGTACGCCTGCACTCGAGCAGGCCGCCGAGGAATGGCTACTCGCTCAAATGCGCCGGCTCTACAACCTGAGCTGATCGCTTCAGCTTCACCTCAACGCCGGCAGGGATCATTGAGACCCTCCGGCGTTTGATCTTTGGGGGAGCCGAAAGATCGAACCTGAAGTCGTTGCCAATCAAGCGCGTCACGTGCGCGAGTTCAAAGTTCTTGTAGATGCGGTTGGTGTGATGTGCCATCCCGTTCTTCGAGAACTCGAAACTCAGTGGATACTTGTAAGACGCCTTGTAGAACCACTTTGTAATCACCGAGATCAGCTGCTTCAGGTCCAGACCTTCTTGCTGCGCGAAGTCGAGAACGTACGCCCCGATTCCTTCTTCTGTGATGTTGTCGATGATGACCAGGTAGTTCTCGCGCCTGAATTCCAGGACAGACAAGAAGAAGTAGTTCCCCTGATCCTCCGCTCGTTCGACGACGAGGGTTGGGATTCTCTTTTTGCTCAACGTGTTTCCTTGTGTTGTTACACTTTAGTTGAGATATTTAGCGCCTGCCTGTGTACATCCTGGGCCAGGTCGCTATAATGACTCTATCGACAAACAAACTAACGAATGCAAGTCGAGAAAACCGAAACCCAACTTTCTGCAACTTCTCAAAAAGGAAACACCATGACCGATACCACCAAGTCCAAGGCCGCTTACCTGGTTCAACGCGACGCCCGCACGCGCTTCTCCTTCGGCAAGGTCTGGACCTCCGCTGTCCAAGCCGGCACCGTCACCGACAAGGACAAGCTGGTCGCCCACGCCGTGAAGCTGAAGGCCGGCCGCCGCTCTGATCTGGCCAAGCTGAAGTTCCCCACGCTGCTGGCCAAGGTCCAGACCAAGCTGACCGCCGTCGCCACCGACTCCACCCCGGCCGCCTAAGCCGTGGCCCTCAGTCAAGACACGCGGAGAACACCGAACATGCGCTCAATCACCCAAACGCTGAACACCAACGGGACCGGATACTGGTCCAACGAACAGCGAGAAGTTGCGGTGACGGGCATGGAACTGGACATTGCCGGACGGGAATTCAAGGACCCGGACGATGATGACCACGGTGAACTCCGCGTGTACTTCGACCTCAAGACGTGGGACCCCGAGCTCCACGGTCTGATCTACACGGACAAGCTCTTCCTCATCGAGCTCAAAGATTACCTGACCCGCGCCGGCTACGACGCCAGTGACGTGGGTTACTCTGAGCAAGGCATGCAAGGTGACGACTACGTCAGCCTCGATGCCGGCCAGAACTTCATCAACACCTGGAGAGACCGTTGAAACGCTCTACCGCTGCAACCCTCGTGATCGGGGGCTTCGTGCTTTCCCTGACAGCTGGCATCCTTGCCAGCGTCTTCCTCGTCGGCTCGCCGACCAAGATCAAGGAGAGCAACGCTGACGCTCAGCAGCTCTCCTTCACGCGCTACTGCCTGAACGGCTACTCGGTTCTCCGTATCAAGAACGACAAGTTCGACTTCTCCAAGAACGGTGAGCACACCGAGGAGAGCGGCTACATCTACGAGCTGAACGGCGTGGGCGCCCCGAAGGTCTGCAAATGATCGCCTGGGCCGTTGGTGGACTCTTCATCGCGCTGGTATTTGGAATGGCGTGCCGTTCATTCGGCATCTTCCTGATCATCGGCGTAGGCTTCCTCGCTGCTCAGCACTACGGCTGGGCCCCTGACTGGGCGAACGACAAGGACGGAATGCCGGCCTTCATCGGCTCCACTGCCACGTGGTTCTCGGACACCTGGAACTCGATCGGCACATGGGTCCACACCTGGTCCAAAGCCATTACCTGGTGGTACCTGGTAGGCATTCCGAGCGCTTTGTACTGGCCGATGCAGTATCGCGCCAAGATTCGCAAGTCGCAATGGAAGTGGATGATGGCCACGACGCCGTTATTCGCCATCCTCGGGCCGATCGCCTTGATTGCGAGGTTCCCGATCTAATCCTTGAACTGTTACACTTTAGATGTGTACATCAGGCTCAACCTGATCAATAATACATCTATCGACAAACTGACTAGGAAACGAAAATGACCAAGGAAATCAAGCAAATCACCCGTGAAATTCTGCCGGAACTGCGTGTTGCTCTGCAAGCGAAGCTCAACGAATTCGCTGCTGAACACGGGCTGTCGGCTAGCTCGTTCGGCATCAAGTTCTCGCCCACGGGTTTCGAGATCACCAAGGCCATGTTCGAAATCGCAAATCCTGGCGAAGTCCGAGTTGATCCGCGTTACAAGGTGGACCTGCAACGTCGCGGCTACGCTCACGGTCTGACGGTCGAAATGATCGGCCGCGAAGTCGTGGTTCCTGCTCGCAACGGTCTCACGAAGTTCAAGTTCCTCGGCATGAAGAACTCCAAGGTCATCATGGAAGCTCTCAGCGGCCAAGACAAGGGCAAGTCCTTCCTGTTCAACGCCGAATCCGCAGCTCACTACCTGAAGGCCTAACAGCCATGAAGCCCCTGTTTCCCATCAGCATCTCGCCGGCCGCCGCGCACATCTACGCGGATGGAATGTCCGAGTACCAGGTCGCGCGTCGTCAACGCGGCGCCTATATCGAAGAGGAAATCGTCTACGGCGACCTCTTGGCTGACGGTACGCTGCGCCTGTGGGCGTGGGCTTGCAGTGACAACGGTTTCTGCCAGCAGAGTGGGAAGTACTGGGAAGCCACGATCAAGATTCCCAACGATAAGGTGGGAATGTTCATGCAGCGCGAGGTGCTCGCACGTGCAATCTTGGAAATCGAGGCTGAAGACCAGGCCAGGTACGACGCGCGCGTCACGAAGCGCGCAGCCGAAATCAAACGCAAACTGGATGTGACAGCATGACCGACGAAACAACAGATCGCCTGCCCGACGAGGACGACTCGGCCTACGTGCAGCGGATGCGTGCTCGCACCGCGAGAATCGTTGCCGAAAGCGAGGAATACCTGAAGCGGAAGATGTCGCCGACGGAGGCGCACATTCTCTCGTACAGCGACTCGCGCAATTCCTACTTCCTGAAGAGCCAGTTTGGGATCGAGTCCGACGAAGGCTGTGATGTCATCCACACGGGCGACGGGCCGAAACCGCTCAGCCAGATCGGAAAGCTCATCAACATCGTCTTCACGCCTGTTGCCGGTGAGTCTGAGAACTTCCCGAAAACGCAGGTGAAGGTGTACCTTGGCAAGCTGAAAAAGGAGGTCACGGTCGACTCCCTGCGCTGCCTCGCTTCGCTGCACACCTGGGCGCACCGCATGCAGATGGTGGTCGGATTCGAAGAAGATCGTCGCGTCTACCTGACGTCCAGTTTCTTCTCGCGTGATGACGCGAACCAGCTGCCATGGGGTTGGATCACGATGACGATGGACGCGCTGCACTTCGGCGGTTTTGTGCCGTCAGACAGGCTATAACGTTGTACTTCTTGGTCAACCTGAACTATAATACCTTATCGAATCAAGGAGTTCAGGATGATCAAGATCGAAGCCTTCGTCTCGTACGACAAGCCCCTCACCAAAAGTGAAGAGGCCCGCATCGCCGATGCGATCCACCGGATTCTGCAACCCACGCTCGCAAACGCTGCTTGCTCGCAGGTGCAGGACGCGGTCGTGGGCGACGACGGCAGCTTCTCGGAACCCGAGCACATTCGTTCGCAGTTCCTGAACATCGACACGAAGATCACCTGGAGCGAATGATGCTGATCACCATCATCAAGGGCCGCGCCCTCAAGGACACCGACTTCAACGAGCTGCGTCTGTTCTTCTCGGACTACGCGTTCGACATGTTCATGGACAAGGGTCGTGAGGGCATCAACCGCGTGGCCGAGGACATGCTCGACACCTTCGTCGAGTTCGTGAAGCAGCGCGACAAGCGAGTCACCGATCTCAGTGAAGGTGATCGCATCTGGGCACTGCGCGCAACGAAGCGCTACCTCATGGACGGCTTCATCACGAAGGGTTCTGCCGGCATCGAAGACGGCATTCGCACCGCCTACACGATGACCATCAACACCCTGCGCGAAGCTGCAGATCGAAAGGCCTCCTGATGCCCAGCATTCGCGAGTCCGTTGCGGACAACCTCCTCGACACCGTCGTGTTCGGCGGCCTGGACCAGGTCTACGGCGCGAACAAGTCCAAGGTCACCGACGGCAGTGGGAAGACCTACTGGTCCATCACCTTCTGCCGTGCGAAGATTCTGGATGGTGAAATCCGGGTCTACAGCGAGAAGTACATCGTCGTTCGTTGGACCACCGCCATTCGTGATCTGCCCCGCCGCGGTCACGAGTCCTTCAAGACCGAGCACGCCGCGAAAGAGCGGCTCGCTTCCTTCATCGCGAGGTGATCATGAACACGCCCAAGAAGACCGTCGAGCAACGACTGCAAGCGCAGATCAGCCGCCGCGACAGGCGAATCATCGACCTCCAGTCGTCGCGTGACTTCTGGATGAAGCGGGCCATGCTAGCCGAACGTGCCAACTCCAAGGAAACGAAATGAAAAACTTCTTCTACGCCCTCGCGTCTCTCTGTGACGATGTCGGTTACTGGTTCAAGGACCGAAAGGCTGCCAAGGCACGCAAGCTCGCCGGTGACGAACGCAGCGAACAGGACAGGGCGCGTGAGACGCTGCAGAAGTACGCGCGGGCGCTTGAACGATTCAAGGCGCTGCGTGAGCTGGTCGGCGAGTTGGCAGACAGCGACGAGAAGACGAAGCTTCTCAACCTGATCATTCGTTACATCAGCCTCCTGGAAGAACGCAGCGCGCATATCACCGACACACTCAATGAGCTGCACATCGTCGACATGATCGCGCGTTACCGACAACAAGCGCAGGCCGTCATCGACTCGCTCGAAGCCGCCT